>JAECUM010063920.1:0-11298 GCA_016617855.1 Megalonaias nervosa | reverse complement strand
AAACCTAAAGACTATTGTAGAACGTAAATTATTATTAGTATGTTCCTATATCTATTTAAATTACTGACAAGGAATGCTATTTCAGAAGTCTTTACGGCGATCCTCAAAGTCTCGTCACTTACGCACATATCAATCAATTCTGAAAACAAATTAAACAGAAAAAAAAGAAAAGAAAACGGTCATAACTTAAAATAATGTTTAGCGATACAGCCCACTTTAACAAGGAGGTGAGAAAAATATTTTCATAGTAAAATGCATATAAGGGGCAAGGAGTGGCATTCACACATCGTTGTAATGCATGCATACGGGAAATAACGAAGTTTATAAATACATTGTGATAGTGATATATAGTTCTTTGGCAATCACCTCAAGCTGACGACTGGAAAGAAGAAATGGAGATCACGTGAGCAATGTTTTGTGAGAGGAAAACCTAAACGGTACAGACTGATGAAGGACGAGAACTTAGCTAGATGAAAGTTAACGGTTTGCTGGAAACGGAAAACAATGAAAAATATCAGGTTACTCTGACACAAAAGTCATTCAAGTGTAAAGGTTTATCAGAGCGCGAAAACTGGAAACTGGAAGTATTGTGCACCAAAGAAAGCATATATAAGTTTGACAGCTTGCCATAGCTAATTTAAAGTTAAATTAACAGCATAGAATGAGTTGACATTTTTCAACAGCTAATTGATAGTTAACATAATACCATATAATTGGCTGACATTTTGTTATTGCTAACTCATGCTTACAATAATAGCATATAATTGGTTGACATTTTGTTATTGCTAATTCGTGCTTACAATAATAGCATATAGAATGGGTTGACAAATTTCCATAACAAATTGATGGTTACAATAATAGCAGACTGCTAATTGATGGTTGCAATAATAGCATCGACTGCTAATTGGTGGTTACAATAATAGCATAGAATGGGTTGACATTTTGTCATTGCTAATTGATGGTTATAAAGATACACGACACCGTTTGAAGCGAGCAAGGAAATAAAAAGCCAGATCAAACGTAT
Source organism: Megalonaias nervosa (assembly GCA_016617855.1). Taxonomy (NCBI): domain Eukaryota; kingdom Metazoa; phylum Mollusca; class Bivalvia; order Unionida; family Unionidae; genus Megalonaias; species Megalonaias nervosa. The sequence continues at coordinate 10,274 of JAECUM010063920.1, read as the reverse complement.
GAATAAAATGTGACAAATCTATAAATGGGACGTAGGATCAGTGTCAAATAAGAAAGTGCAAAATATGTTAATATTTATATTGTTACAAAACTAGAAAATATGACAACATTTGTATTGTTACAAAACTAGAGAGAGAGTGTCAAGTGCATTCAACAACACAACCAGTAACTAATACAAAGAGACTATAATCAACAAGATGTCCTGACAAGGTAATAATAGAAATAAGTTGAGAAACACATTTTATTTATATGTTCACTTTGTACTCAAGGGAAATAAATTATCTGTTGAATTTTACAAAATGTTTTGGTTTCGCCCTTTTCTGTTACTTAGTCTAAGACCATAGAAATGCCACTAATTTTTTGAAACTAATGGGTTTTCTTTTTGGGGTTGTTAAATTATAATGTGCTTGTGGATTATTTTGTTTGGTATAGTTGTGCAGTTAGAAGGAAAGAATACCCAAGGCGAACATCTGATGCAATAAAATGTAATGCATGATTTTTACATCGTGGATTGGAATTTTATTTTCTTTCACTGTAAAAATTCTAAGATCATTTTAAAGTCGAATGTCAATGTACCTACCAATTTCATTGTTATAAGTTGAGTAAAGTTCACGCAATATTTCTATCACAAACTTTGTCTTAAACAAACGACATATGTCCTGAAAGATCAATACTGTGTAAAACAATTGCTGTAGTGACCTGAACATCTAACCAGATTATTGGCATATGAATACAAACATGCCAACATAATTTCATTTTTCTACCATGAGTATTTTTCGTGCAATAGTGCTTGCAATTTTACCCAGAAAAAAATTTATTGTTCAAACGTTCGAAAATGTTTAAAAATCAAAACGCAGAATTGCTTTAATGGCCTGAACATCCGGTCAATGATTTAAGGTATGACCCTGGTCAAGTGTGCTATCGCGTTAAAGCAGATTCAAGATTGGCTGAGACTTTGGGAGCAAATGAAACTCGTCATACTTTAATTACGATTGCTGTATAGCAAATTCAGAAATATTTGAGGAAAATAGGGAAGTATTTTTAAAATCCAAAATTCCAAACATATTTAATCGTCGAACTTGAGGGGTGCATTGAAGTGTAATCAGACCAACCTGCACTTTCATTTGTAATGAAATGAAAACGGTCGTAATGTACAGAAACAAGCTTTGAAACAAGTAAAATGTCCGCCTTCTCGTTCCAGTTATTTATAGATACTTATCCAATAATATTACAATACGTAAAAATAAGAAAGAGCTGAAAAGATTACAAAAGGAGAAAAGATATGCCTTTTGTTCCAAACTAATTTTAGTTTACAAACAATAAATAATTTTTACATAACCCATATTTCCGACGCAAAAAATAACGCATCGGGTGAGATCTACAGTTCTTTAAGTTGAAATCAAAGTATTCACATATCTTGAATACCTAATAGCGCAATTACATTATATATTTAGTCCACGCGGAATAATTTAAATGTCTGGACAAAATTAATGACTAATGAGAGTCACTGATGTTAGATTCAGGGTTATTGCAGATAGTTAAAACCTCTTTATTGTTTCAATTAGGATGTGAAGATTTCTTACACGGATCACAATGAACACCTCAGTTCTTAAGACTGTTGCACTAGAAAACTAATCGAATGTTATTAAGTATTGATACCCTTGGCCGGATTTGCTACAGGATCAATATCATCTCAAAGTACACATAATCATGTTTGTATCAGTAAAATACAAATATTGCTAGGAAGGACGCGATTAACTCCCACTGACACTAATTACATACTACGGTATTATTAGATGCGCATACAGATGGATATATCGATCATATTTATACACTTATCCTGCTACTTTTTCATATATTTAAATTTGAAGACAGCGACCAAGCCTCATAATTAAACCCCACCCCACCCCCCAAACAACAACATAGAATCTTTCAGTGAAATGCACTACCTCTGAAGTCATTGTCCAATACGAGCCGACCATAAAACGATGTTTAATGTATCATTAAAACTGCATTTTATCGGTGTCTATCAGATCTTCGTAATGTCGCACGAAATCTCGATTTTAAACAGATTGTGGATATGATCTTCCATGTCATTATTTCAACTTTTTCTTAAAATAACCATAATCAACAATTGTTTTGTTAAAATGACACGCTTAAAATTTAATTAAGTCAAGGCATACATTTACAATAGCCAAGATACCGTTGGCGTCTCCGGGGAGGGGGAGGGGGAAGGAGGAAGGTAAGAAAAGACAGTTGCTCCCCCATGTTTTGTAAAAATCAATTGTGCACGCTATAACTATATGCCCATTAATTTTGGCTTTGCCCCACCCTCAGATTATGACATGCGGACGCCCATGCAAGAACTTAACCCCACAGTTGATTTGACCAACAATAAAGTAAGGCTATAAATACGCAAAACGTTTCCATGGTAAGATGTACACTGGGTAACACAGTAGGTACTAACACACTCGTTAACATTCTGTGTATGCGGCAGTTCAGAATGGGGATTATGCACTGCCTTGAATAAATAATCCATTATTTTAGAATTCAGGATACTTGTTAAATTCTATTTACAACGACTGTTAATTGTATTTGTTTTGGAAATTTCTGTAACCTCTTGGACGGACCACCACATAGAAGAATTGTGAATATCTGGCTTGAATAGACCAATGCATTGAAGGAGAGTGAATATCTTTCTTACTCGGACAGACCACATCATAGAAGAATAGCGTGTATGTGATTTGAACAGACCACTTCATAGAAGAATAGCGTGTATGTGATTTGGACAGACCACTTCATAGAAGGATAATGAATATCCGACTTGGAGCATGTTAGATAGAACAGTGTCTCCCCTTGATATTCATTTCCTTAATGTATTTTATAAGCAAATATTTTACTTTTTTCAAAATATACTTTTTTTCTGGAAAACGATATTTTATTTTATTATATACTTGTAAATTTTTTTAATTACTTTTTTTTTTATTAATAAACAGCCATAAAGTAGGAAAGCGATGTAAGGTATAAAATTACTATATTAATGCAAGAGAGAAAATTTATTGGCAAACTTCTCATACACATAATTTATTTTTTCGTTCAAATCTGGTAAACAATCATTACTTTTTTCATTATTCAAGGTATGTTAGAACTTGACCCCAAACTCCATCGTTCTTGCCAGATGCTAAGATTTTGTGTCAGACTGTCTTGTCTTTGCAAACTGAATCAAATAGCAAATAGTAATGCGTGCTTACATTCGAATTAATTTTCTATATTAGTGTCTGTTTAAATGAATTCCTATGGTAACTGTTCTGGACGGAGCTGCCTATTAAGTCCGTATAAAATATGCTAAATAAGAATTTTCCAAAGCAAGGGAAAGGGAGAAATTCGTGAACTTGAAGGAAAAATGGGTGCTTTAATGACCGGAAATAATAAATAGTCTTCATAAAATATTATCAGAATGTGTACAACAAGGACTTCATTGAACTCTGCAACAAATTCAGGTGTATAATAATAATAATAATAATAATAAATAATAATAATAATAAATAATAATAATAAATAATAATACTTATTATTATTATTATTATTATTATTATTATTATTATTATTATTATTATTATAAGTTTTATGGAGTTCGGGCAATAAGGGATTTGCAGATCTGGACCCGGATATCAGACCTTTAGCCGGTAACTAAAGCCATATAATGAGGACCTCTAGTCTTCTTATCGACTTTTTCTAGTAGAAAATCAGAAAAGGTTTTGAATTTCTTGTTTAGAAACGTTGTAACTGGAACTTTTATTGATCCGATTGACGTTTGCTTCCTTTAGAACTTTGAAAACTGATTTGATTGGTGCATCTCAAGGTCAACACATGTAGGCTGGTATAGGTGTTCAACAGAGCCAAGTTTAATAGTATATATAAATTTAAATTACATTAGAGACATAATTAATAACAGTCTTTACAAATGAGTAATTTTTTCACACAATTCCCTTAACCTTAAATATTTCGGAAATCAAAATTGCAACATTAAAACAGGAGATTTAATGTTAGACATATACCTTTCTCTAGTATTTAAATTATTTAATTAGACCAATCTGAAGGATGCATCACCAGATAAATGAACTGGATGGATTGGTATGAACTCCTACAAAACAGTCCCTGTTCCCAGTGTCATGTATATTTAATTCAATTGTTCGTTTGTTAGTTTAAAAAAAAAAAATTATTTCATTACATGCTATTGTAATGTAACATTGTATAATGAACTTGACCTTGTCCAAACGTGAATTCATTTCTGCTTGACTTGTTTAGTTATTTTATTTCCTTTCATGTACATAGCTAAATTATTCTCTCTATTTATGGGCTTAATATCAGGATCATTATTAATGGAAGTAAATATGTTTATATGAATCTAAGTTTTGGAATTTCCTGAGTGTAATCCAGATCATGGTTTTCATTTTGTGAAAATCGGGATCATTCTAGAAGGTTATTTTCCATGAGGTAATGGTTTGTTTTAGAAAATGCTAATTGTGACCTGAGGTCAAGTAGAGAACTAAATATTCTTATAATTGTGAGGACTTGGTCATTTGTGCTTTAACATCTATCACCTTCAAGTTGTATATTATATGTTGTGACCATTAGTTTTGGGCTGGAATCTGTTTTGTCCAAATTATTGAATTCAAGTGATCATTTTCTCTGGAAATACAAAAGTGCTCTGATAAAATTCTTGGATAGATAAAGACATTCACTGGAATTTATACGGATTTCAAACCTGGAATTATATCACTGATTTACCAAAAGACTGCTGACACATCAACAATCTAAGCTCTAACAGACACGTCATCGCCTTTATTTTTTGGATTTCTTCGGGACTTGTACCAAGTTTTATTCAGGACTTTAAATTATTAGGACTTGTGTCTGTAATTCTTCGATTATTTTGGGATTTAATTCGCAATACTGTATTTTCTTTTTTTCTCATTTTCACTTTGTATTCTAGGAAAATAAATTATATTTGTAAAATAGAAAATCTTTTAATAAAAAAGCATGTATTTTCTCGATTTATTTATAATAACGCTTTCAAAATCAGAAAATGTAATGCTGGTTGGTAACTACATGATAATTTTTTTAACATGTACTCATAACTGAATTTCATAGCTCAATTTTAGAATGCTGGATTCTCATACTGACGCCCTGAGTTCGGTTCCCATCACGGACAAAATCGACGGGTAGGCTCTGGACGCCATTTTTAAAGGGTGGGGGTCCGGAGAAAACCTCGATATCCAACAGTAAAAAATACACTCTCCCACCATGTCAACACGTGGTGGGTGTACTTTTGCACTCCTCGGGTGTTGACATGGTGGGAGAGTGTACAAAATTTGTTGGACGTAGATAAGGCACCCGTTTGTATGTGCCGTCCCTGTAAATACGTTACTGTAAATATATGCAAATATGTAAATATATGTAAATACGTTACTGTAAATATATGTAAATATGTTACTGTAAATACACTACTGTAAATATAATTGCTGTAAATACGCCACTGTAAATACGCTACTGTAATTAAGATTCTGTGTTTTGTGCCGTCCTTAATTAAGATTATATGTAACTGTGCCGTCTACAAAAAACCTTGTATAAATATGCTACTGTAATTAAGATTATGTATACAATTGCGGTAAATATGCTTGCTGTAAATACGCTACAAAAACAGTCCTCTCTAAGGACCATTATTTTTATTGTTTTAAACAAATATTTATAGCTTTAGAAATATCGTTATCAAATAAAGCATCAACTATATTGTCAATAAATTCATTGGATCATCTGCCCAACCTCTTGTTCTTTCTTCATTTTCAGTCGCGAATAACCATACTGATCCATATTTTGGTGATATATATAACCAACATTTTTGATACAATTGCTTATTATTTTAGTTGTTATGCCAGTATAGCTTGAGGCTGCTCCAATCGAATTAAATCTTACAAAATTTGTCAGATCAAATCCAACATGTCTCTTTGATTGACAAAAGGACATTTTATATTAATATTTTATTGTTTGATATAAAAAATCTACAGGTCTAGAATCCTCTTTGGGTTTCAAAATTTCATCATTTTCTGAGATAAAAATTTGGAGGAGGGTGGTTTTTTGAGGGAGAGGGGGTCTCTGAGGTGGTGAAAAAATGTCAGAATATATTTATTTTATAAGGGGGCGAGGGTTTCTGACCTAAAACCCTTTTTGGTTTTAAAACCTCAATTACTTTTACTACTGAGTTGATCATTTCATAAAAATCATATCATCGGGACTGCCGTACAAGGTTATCATAGTAATCAGGTTCATGTGTGAACCTGCGTCTGACGAGAATCTTACAGAACTTGAGGTAACATTCTCTCGTCCGTTAATTCATGCAACTTTTACTGCGAATACAATCCTTCTGTTCAGTTATTAACTGGTGAACTTGAAAACCGACTACAATAAAATCTAATACTACATTACACAGGTAGGAACTATCAAAAATGAACAATAATTATTAGAACAATAAAACAATAATTCCATCCTATAATACAGATAGGAAAATACAATTCACATACCTCTACAGCTGGAAATATGGCGCCGTAAAGAGGCCTGCTTACTGACAAGACTCTCTGTAATGTGAGGTTTGAATGTACCAAGAGCTTATTATGTACACCGGCCGTTGCAATGCACGGCCTTTGCGCTCAAGGTAAATCGGTTTTCCCATCGAATGCACTTCGCTCCTGCAGCATGGAGTAAACCGAACTCACTACATCGAAATAATGTGTGATACAGATAAACCACACTGAGGTAACGCTGTACATAAAAACGAAACCGAGTATATTCTATTCCATATATTCATAAATAATAAATAAAAACAATTCCTTGACGCTGTTGCTGAGGAAAATGTGTGTGTGTGATTTGGATTTTTAGCGAAGTTTTAACAATATAAAGTCATATCGCTATGATGTCTGCAGTGTGGCAGTTTAGAGTGATGCCTCTGACGTATAGCATCATGCCCACTCAGTCACATTATCCTGACACCAGACCGACCAGTCCAAACACTAACCTATAAATGCTGTGCTCAATTCGAGGCAGCTGCCAGTGCCATTGTTAGAAGGTTTTGGTATGGCTCGGCTGAGGTTCGAAACCGTGACCTCCCACATCCGAGACAGACGCTCTAAACACTTCTGCCACCGGAGCCGTCTGAGGAAAATGAAATCTATTCAGATCGATATTGACTAACGTAAATTATACAGAGGAAAGAAACGAATAAATTAATGAATGATGATTTAAACGCAATAATCTGAATGATATGTTACTCTCTATTAAAATTAGTCTGATTTCAAGGAAACATGTATGTATTATATCCATACAATGTAAAATAGATATTTTAGCTATACCTACTTCATCACGTGTAGTGTTATAATTACAAAATACACATACATTAGTGACATTACATGCGAAAGTAGAGATAAATGATAAGCTGTGGACTCTGATAGAATATCCTATATTTAATGAATGAATTTAACAATGTGGCAGTAATACTGCCATCTCAGAATCAATAATTAGGCAAAATTAAATTATATATTTTCTTTCAATTAACCATGATACGTTGTAATTATAACAGACCAAGATAAAGAAAAGAAGTTAATTTTTATCTGTACTAATTTCGCATTATCTTTCAAAACTAAACAAAATCACGTAACGCATATAAAGGCACGTCTAGTATTTGTTTACAATTAAATTCGTTTTATCTACATTTAAATATAAAATCGATGTAAGTTTATTGTCATGGTTTCAGCATATTTTATACTACATATTGTAGTGTGTAATAACTAATTTACATACTTAGTTTCATCTTGAGCTGGCATACCAAGGTTACTTTAACTAAATAAAGTATACAACCTCACAATATACATATTAGGTACCGTTAATATTCATTAACAAATTAAACTGTTATAACAAATCGTATGACAGATATACATAAACACGTTTATGTATAGTTATTAGTTCAACGTATATGTGTACACTGATCTAGAGCTCGCTAATTACGTGCATGTATCCATGTACTGATCACACTATAAAATACTTATTGGCTGGGTTTTACAGAATGACTGTCGTTCTTATTTACTAAAATGAACAGTTACAGGAGTCTTGATCTCATCATTTACATGCTCAGTCTGACTTTCCATCGACACTATTACTACTACTACTACTTACTGCTACTATTACTACTACTACTACAACTGATGCTGCTGCTATATATATATATATATATATAAGTAAATATTTCACGAATGGAGTAGAAGCAATATCTAGTCACGAGTCACGAGTTCCTTAGTCACGAGTGACAACATAAAATGTTTCCACTTCACGAATGAAATATATCCTTATATCTACTCAGTAGTGTTGATTTTCTTTTTATTATGTATCTTAAAGGAACTCCATCGATTTCCATGTATTTGTTTTTCCATTCTATGTTAATGCGATTAATGGCTGCATTAAATCGACAAAGAAAAGTTTGGAACTTTTACAATAATGTTAGGACAGTGGCTTTTTTAAATACAAATTTAGATTGCACATATAATGGATCAAACTGTGTATGTTTTCAAATTAATGAATGTTTTCATGCCAAAATGAAGAGGTTCTTTTTGGGCTGGTTTGATACAGTGAACATTTCCAATGACAACTTGACACAACTATCCAACAGACTTCGGAGAGTAAAATCATTCAGAAACAAATTTTATTCATTGTAAGTCCTACTTAAAGGATTTAGACTGGGGCTTTTTTTTTCAGTTTGCATTCAGAGGTGAAGCTTGTGGGCTTTTGCAGTCTATTTCGGAAATGGTCGTTGCATCAAAATTTCAATTTTTCACTTAGTTTGGGTTGCACAAGATATTAATGAATGCCTGACAGCTCCGTTTATTTTCAGACATGGTTATGATTATTACTAAGTGGAATCAAGAACCGTTCTTAAAAATATGTACCGTTTGTCATTGAATGTAACAGGTATGCGATTCGGTGTGAGTGACACAGAATGTCGAATAGCAGCACGCCATGTAAATTAAGTCATCGACAATTAGAATGTGGAAAACTAATCATACGGATAATACTTGAAGCCTGCTTTTTGTTGCTTGGGGTTCATTTTTAGGCATATTTTCGACTGAGCATTTTCATTGATAGCACAAATATATGCTATAACAACCTTTACACATTTTAAGATCTATTCATCCTACTTGAGAGAGAGAGAGAGAGAGAGAGAGAGAGAGAGAGAGAGAGAGAGAGAGAGAGAGAGAGAGAGAGAGAGAGAGAGAGAGAGAGAGAGAGAGAGAGAGAGAGAGAGAGAGAAGAAGAAGAAAAAGAAGCTATAAAAGGCACAAAAATGGAAATATACGTCTGTAGAACATAAATAAGAGCAAATATATTTCGTGAATAGGAAACGAAGGCAGTTGCAATATCATTTTTTTCTCCCGCTGATATATTTCTATTTTTTATTATGGGATATATAATAATAGCCTTTACTTATCCAGGGTGTCATAATTAGCCAGCAGACTGCATTATAGACTTGCAATTAAAGCAAATATAATTTAATGATTCTTTCGTCATTACGATTTACAGCAATCTGATTGGTCATGCCTTTTTTGAATTTTTTGGGTTCATTTCTATATGAACCCATTTTTTTTAAAGCACGTAAACCTGCACTACTTTTCTGTACATATAATCACTGAATGAGGACTATATTAAGAATATGGATCACTTAAACGGAGACTTCTTACGTAAAATTTTCATAATGAACCAAACACTAGAACCTTTTTCAAATAAATGAGATATCTTTGCTAATCTTTCAAGAAAATACACTTTAAACGAACAAGTAAATATCATCAGCTTACATATATTGATGCGAAGACATGACGGTACCGTGCGAAATTCATCATTGTGTGTGTATGTATTAATGCACTATATGATGTCTGTATATCTTTACGATAAAGAAATTTGAAATTGGTCCTGTAGAATAAAATAAAATAAAGGGTGAAGAAAACAAAATAGCTTGGCTATGGGGTGGGTCGAATCCATGCCCATCATATTATTAGCGAGAGGCTCTAACCAACTGAACTAAAGGGTCACTTGACAGATGTCGTATTATATAATGTATAGTACAACATAGTCAGTTTACGTAGTTTATGTCTTAGATAAACACATCTTAGCACCTAACATCTTTCAGCTGATCGGAATTGTGTATTGACATCAGCGAGCTTTTCTTTGATATATATA
>JAECUM010063919.1:0-18479 GCA_016617855.1 Megalonaias nervosa | reverse complement strand
ATATATATATATATATATATATATATATTGTACGCAAAGAGTTAATTGTTTCATATCAGTCTTTGGGAATTTATGATCAGAGCTTTTAGTTGAGTCCAGATATAATTTGAGAAGAATCATTAATTTAAATTATTCATTGGAATAACAAAGTGCTCATTCACTTTTTGGACTAAATTACCACTTTGGGATTATTGTGAATTTATTCAAAGACATTCTAGATTATAGCATTGTGATACACAAAGATGATTGGCACATTAGCACAATCAAGACCATTGGCACATCAGTACATTCAGGACTATTGGAATTCATTTGGAACAATCTGCAATTTTGTACTTGTGATAAGACATTTCGAATTATTTTGGGATTTAATTCACAAAACTATGTCTCTTGAATTCTCACTTTGTAGTTTAGGGAAAAAATGGCTGAATTTTACAAAATGTGTTGGTTTCGCTTCTTTCTGCTACTTAGTTTAAGAGCACAGAGTCCTAGCAAGCTAAAACAATGGCCGAAAAATATTAAGCCGAGTAAAAGCTCGTCACTGCTGTGGCCATATGTAGCTTTTGCAAGATAATGGATACATCTGTTCAGCTTCCTCGAAATTTTATTTCGGTTGTCATAGCCATTAAGGTGACAAAAAAGCAAAACGACCAGCTAGTTATTGAACCCACTCGGTGTACATGTCAAATGTTTGTGTCCTTTTAAATGATTATTTGCGGAAGCTTTCGAACGTTTCAAGACTTATGACGTCAACTTTTCTTGTAATGAATCTAATCATTGGTGTCAACACACACACACACACACACACACACACACACACACACACACACACACGTAAACTCACCGTAGTTTTTCTATTATTTGGAACACATTATTTCTGACTTGTGCCTATTGATAGATTTAAAGAAATGTGACATCCTAATTGTCACAATAAAAACTAATATACATGGTTTTAGATTGAAGTGACGGCTGAGAAATGTCGCCAGGCAATCGATGTTTTCAAAACTATAATATTAAATGACATCGCTGTATTTCGATTTATTGGCAAAATTTGGCATGTTGTTACAATTTTGTTTTTCACTGCACGGCAACCTATGATTCGTTCCAGTTGTATTGTTGCTTGTCTTCAATAGTACTAGACTCTGTTCAATATGATTTTGCACGTAAATTAATATTCTACTTTTGGAGTTAAATGTTGCTTAAGCGAGATGTGGATTTTGTTTTGTTTACTTGTCAATATACACAAGTTGCAGTGAAGTAAGTGACTGGAGCTTTACTAATTAACGAATGATGTGCAAATACAAGAAAAAACAAGTTAAAGATTAAAGTGAAGAACATTTACCAAAAAAAAAAAAAGCAAGAAAGGGCAATTTCCTAAAAAAGATATAATCAGGAGCACGTTTTTCTATGCTGGTATACAATTTGAGACATAAGTAAACCTGTCACTGAAGTCAGTGAATTAATTTTTGTATTAAGGATAATTATTACATCTTTATAAAGTCCTCACAACTACTCGGTCAGTTTGTAACTTTGCATCCCTAGCCACTGAGATAATTGAAAACCGGTCAGATTTCAGAAAGCTCATAGAAAATGTTCTGCGGTTTTCTTATATATGATCATTTGGATTCGAGACGTCAAATATTCATTTCTTTTGAACGGTTAGGCGCTAACTCTACGGGCAGCTTAAAGAGATTTGATGCAAAATATATAACTATTGGGAACCGAGGAGTCAAATATCGATTTCTTTTGAACGCTCGGGCGCTAATTCACTTGGCGATTTCAAGAGAATGGATGTAAAATTTCTCAATGTGTCCAATTTGACGTTACCAATCCACACAAGGCACAAAATGTAATTATAAATGATTTCCCAAATGGGAATTGATCATTATGTACCTATTAATGGGTTTAGACAACCATCTCCCTCGATGGTCATAAAGGGACCTTTGTGCGTACTGAGAAGTACAAAAGACGTAGGCACTATGTTGGCACGATTTCTGCAACATTCTGTGTTGTAAAACGAACAAACCTTTCACAAGGTCGACATGTACACAATGTATGGGAAACATTAGAGTTCAATGACATCAAAATATTGTAACTTACAGTGAAAGCTGGCATTTTTAAATACATCGAAAAGTGTTAAAAGCGATCCTGAAAATTTCTGTAAAAATGACTTCCTCAGCGCGGTTTCATATAATGACATATAACCAACAACGTAAACTTCTGATGACAGTAAAATCACATTTTTTTGGGTACCTATGTCGTAGAATTCGAAGGTTCTAACGCGCATGTGCAGATCAAAATGCAAATTTTCCATTGGTACAGACTATGGGACACCTTATCTAATCAGACGCAACGACAAAAATAGATTTTTTAAAAAAACGAACAAAAACAACCCCAAGAAAATCGAATACCAAATAAAAATAAGTGAATTTAATGTATATGTGATGGGGAATCTCTTTTATAATCTTTGCGAGTTTGATATGTAGGATCAATGAATGATTTTGGATTTGTGGTTTTAATGCCTTTTTTGAGCACTTGATAGACTATACATAGCGGTCAGTCTATCTGGTGGAAGAAGAAACTGGGAAAACCCCGGGAAATATCATCTACCCGCTTGAAGCTAATGGCAAGCTTTCTCACGTACTCCCCGCTGGCAGAGCCAAGACTCGAACCCACTTAGACCACTCGACCAACCGGGGCCCGTAGAGCCTAAAGAAGGTTAGAAACGGGAGGAAAAATTGCAATTTTTGCAAATCATTTTGTTCTTTTCTGGAACACAATAATTAATAAACTGTATAATTTATTTTAACGGTACTGTTCAGAATTGTTAATAGTATGTGTGTTGTATTGACAACCTATAGACATAATTTCTAGTTACTTGGTGAATGAGGAACAAAATCCAGCAGGCACAAATTTGGTTTGGTTGGTGTTTTACAGCACTGCAACACAAGGAGGGTATTTGGTATGGCGGAAATTGAAGTAAAGAAAAGCCAACGGATACAGTGCGATAGCCGACACAGGCTGATCTAACGGTAAATTTCGAACCTGCACCTTTTCGGTCCGAGTTCAACACGCCAACTAGTGAACCACTGCAGCCTCCGCCTACATTAGACGCATCTAACGACATGCAGAAGAGTGCACATGACTATTTTACACCATCGAGCCAGCAAGGAGTACAGTAACCACGAAATTTTATGTAAATGAACAAAGTGTTTAAAGCAAATGAATGAAATGATCATGTCAAGAGATGCCGGAAATAAAATCCTAAAAACCAAGTATCACTGTTACAATGTATTTGTGTAGATTTTGAAGGGCTGAATAGCGTAACTAAATCTAAACCTATCACTGCAGTCACTGAATGTGTTCGGGTATTTTAAACCACTTCAACACAAATATGATGTTATTTAGTACCGAGGCTGACGTACCTTGTCCAAGGGCACACATAGGTAGCTGACCCATGTTGATTTTATTGTAGGATTCGAACCTGCACCCTTTCAGTCCTGAGTCTGGCATGCTAACCATCCAGCCACTGAAATAAATGCACGCAAAGATTAGACATTCCTTGTAACTCGCTAGGCGAATCTATTCAAAATTAATACGAGCACAACAATAAGGTATTTAAACTGTTGATTGAACATGGCAAAGATACATTTCCTGTTAACACGGTTACTGATTCTGCTGTCACCGACTGAACACAACAAACCTGCATTTCATTTTAACGTTGTCATTGACTTGACGCAGCTAAGATGCATTCCCTTTAAACGCTGTCACTGACTGAACGCAACAAAGATACACTTCCTTTTAACGCTGTCACTGATTCTGTTGGCGATTGAACACAGCAAAGAAGCATTTTCTTTCATAGCTGTCACCAATTCTGTTGGAGATTTAAAGTAATTGGATGCATCGAATTGCTGTTGTCCATATACAAAATACAAAACATTACAACACTTTCTCCTCTTAGTTGAATGAATGACTTGTTACTTTGCAGTAGTATGTACCTAATAATGGATTTAGAAACAAAACGTGTCCCTTCATGGTTTCAAAGAAATGTGGTAAATATGACGCTATAGGTCAAAGTGAACTAGACAATACACATTTACGTAACTATATATATATAGTTCCCTGACACACGTTCATATATATATATATATATATATATATATATATATATATATATATATATATATATATATATATAATAAAAAAGTAGTAAATGCCGAAAATCAAGATCGTTTCCAGATGCTTGAGTAAATTTACAAGAGTGGGTGAAAGAGTATCTCCGTTAATAAATATAAATCCGTTACTGCAGTCAAGTATTATTTTATTGCAAGATAAAATGACTGTTTTTGCTTCCTCGTAAAATAATTACTTTGATGACTTCTTTAACACACCAAATATTAACGGCACTAAAACGGAGATTGCAGAATGAAGATCGGCCCTTCACTGAACATATAAATATTCAGAAGTAGTTTGAAAAGGAAAGATTTTGGCCCTGCTTGTTTTGCCCCCCCCCCCCCAATGTGGGTGCCTGGTTTGCAAAAACTTGTTTGAGTGGATGGTGTTTTAATACATTTTTAAAATTATATAATGACCATAAATATTACACGTTTAACATCTAATGCGTGTAAACTAGATATAATTATTTAATAAATACCCAATTAATATTTTGGGAAACTTAATGTGTGCATTTTATTTGTTACTTCTGTTCCATCAAGTAAAACAGTTTTATACAACTCGTGTGTTAAATTTTGATTGTACTACATTAGAAGTTACCCCTTTCGCTCTATTATTATTATTCTTAGAAGTAGAAGTAGTAGTAGTAGTAGTAGTAATAGTAGCAGTAGTTGTAGTAGAAGTAGTAGTAGTATTAGTAGTAGTATTTAAAGCTAGAATTAACTACATATTGCATTTTAATTCAATAAATTCAGTAATAATTTTACTATTTGCTTCATTTTTAAATTTGCCACACACAGTGAAGTTTTCTGGATTCTTAAGAATATAATCGATTGGATATTCCTCGGTATCATAAAGATGCATATCTTTCTACATATCTTCATTAACATCATCTGTAAGTATTTAAAATTTCATCCATGTTTATTTTTTCAGTATCAATCCATTTGAACCCAGTGTAGCAGGAGCGATTGTGTCATTGAACAGGAAGATAATGCATTTGCATTAAGGTATAAACTATATGAAGATGGTTTTGTTTGAATCGTAGTGGGGCTTATATATTATTTGCTTTTGCATTTGTTATTCCTACAGCCATTGATATACCACCTCTGACTAATTTTTCCAAAACTAAGTGTTTATCAATGTCATGAAGAAACTCAAGATTTAACCCTGTACTATATTTAAATAATCGATCATAATGATCACGGATCTAGCCTACATTCTTTATCATAAAGTCTCTAAAATGCTTCAAATTATCAGATAGAATTAATATATCAATTTAAAAAGATATAAATGAAGAAAATCTTCTACAATTTTGCAGCCAAATTTTTGCCACGAGCAAACATAATATCAGATATGTTTCCATTTCTTTAGGCTGAACACAATTTTTTATTCTTTTGTAAGTTTTTATTTCATTAAGTGTTTTCCAAGCTGTCTGTATATTCATATTGGTAAATAGCATTTTGTTTCCAATAATGAAAAGTCATAATTGTATTTATTGCAAACAATTTGGTTATCTTAAAAGCTTCACTTATATTTGTTCTATGTTTGAATGAAAAGATCTGAACTAGAATTTATATGGTGTGAAATGCCAGGCTGAGACCTGAAAACAGTGTTAGCAGTTAGTGTCCTTTTCAAATTACGAGATGACGATATCTGACGTAACGAGAGAGGAGATGATTTTCTATCCGAGTCGTGCGAACCTAGCAAACTATTTTGATTGCCTATTTGTATATTTTAAAAGGAAAATGGTTCCATACAACAACACAACAACGCAACGCAACGGCGACGATCCATATTGCAGTTGAGACCCGTAAAAAGCTGGATGCAGAAGAAAGGTCATTGTTTGGCGGCATCATATGAAAAGTCAGAAGGATAAATCAACCACAACCTACTACTGTTGCTGAATCTGGAGTGACCTACAAACAGTCAACAGGCTATGCAGTCATGCTGGACAATTGAGTTCGAACACTCTCACTCGATACTATGATGAAACTGGTCATATCTGTGAACATGAACTGCTAATTAAATTTTTAAATAATGCTTTTGTTTTTTTTTTAAATAGAAGTATATCCTTCAATCTTGTACAATTTATTTTTGTTTATATAATTAAATTGATATATTTCATATACGGGGGCTCGTGTTGTTCTTTGTGTTCAGATCTTTATTTATTCCATCCATTAATTTAATATTTTTTATTTATTACTCGATCCGGGCATAACACCGTGGTCAATCTTCCTCTTGATAACGATAACCACCACCACCGACACCACGTAACGTATATTCAAGATGTTTTACAAACTTTATAATAACATTTTCACCACTATATTTTTACGCACATTATTTCTCTTTCCTTTCGTACTAATATAAAACAAAAAGAGCATAGTATATGTTTGGCAATTATTTCTGTTTCATTAACTAAATTTTATTTTCGTTTTTTATGAAGTCTCAAAATCAGCATATGTTACAAAATGGAACACCGTTTGGCTTTGAAAATTTTTACAATGAAGTAAAGAATGTTCTTCATTATGAAATAACCACTTTTTGACCGGCTTCATCAATTCCTTTACATTTTTCCATGTGACTATCTAGTAAATAAAAAAATTAGGCAATAAAGATAAAGCATATTGTATATAGATTGGATTTCTTTTTTGCGTCAGATTCTCTTATGCCAAATGTAGGAAAAGTGACAATTGAACCAAGTGATAGGTCTGACCACTCCATCATAATATTGCTTTTGAGTTCAAATAATTTCATAAGAGTAAAGGTTTGTGGAGATTTAATAACAGTTTTCTGTGTGGTAAAAACTAACAGTTTACTGTGTGGTAAAAACTATATCGATGAAATCGACCGCTCCGGTGACGTAAGTGGTTAGCGCGTCCGCCTCGGATGCGGGAGATCACGGGTTCGAGTCATGCCCAAGAGTTATAAAAATGGTACAGGCAGCTGTCTCGCTTGGCGCTCAGCATTAAGAAGTTAGTGTTCGGACTAGTCGGCATGGATAATGTGACTGGGTAGGACATGATACCACATGTCTGCGGCATGATGCCCCAGTGCTAGACATCACTATCAACTGCCACACTACAGACATTATAACAATATGACTCAGACTATTAAAGCTACGTTAAAAATTAAAAAAAAAAAAAAAACCACACACATGGATGAAATCATAAATTGCACGCAAAGAATAAAATTACAATATGTTGCGGGTGATTGTGGTGGAAATATTGCCAATGTGTTGAGTTCAGAATCAAGATTGACTATATCAGATTCATTTTTCCTAGATATATTGATGATGGAAATCCGTGGAGAAACTATTTCATATGCTTCATATAAAAAGAAATGTAAACTAAAACAGAAAAACGAACTTGTACAGCAAATATAATCCATAGAGAATGGCTTAATAGGATCTTATTATTTAGAAATATTGGAGTCTAACAAGAAAGAGCTTGAAAGTCTGAGAAAACAAAAGCTTCGAGGAAGTAATATTAGATCCAGAGTAAAATCGATAGAAGAGGGTAAGAAACCAACCAGATACTTTTGCCATCTAGAAAATAGAAACTATATGAATAAAATAATTACAAACTTAATTAAAAATGAAAATGAAATTATTATTGGTCAATTTGATATTCATGGTTAAGTGTATATTATTTTTATAGCATGCACAATAAGGCAAAAGGGGTAGAAGATATAGACTTAGAGGACCTTCTAAAAAACAATCAAATTCCTGAGCTTAACCAAGAGCAATCTTTAAGATTAGAAGACAAAGTTACCAAAACAGAAGTATTTGATTGTTTGAAAAGTAGGAAAATACCAAAAGCCCAGGATCGGATGGTTTCACAGCTGAATTTTTAAAGTCTTTAGGATTGACATCGGGGAATTTGTAGTTGGAACGATTAATGAAGCATATGAAACTGGATCATTTTCAATTGTTTTGAGTTATGCATTATACTCGCATACCCAAGGAAGATAAACCTAAACAGTAAATTAGCAACTGGAGTTCAGTTTCTCTACGTAATGTTGTATACAAATTAGCATCAAGATGTATTGCCAAAAGCATTAGGTCAGTACTGAATGAAATAATATCTGACGATCTGATTGGTTTTGTAAATGGAAGACACCTTAGTGAAAATACAAGAATCGTATGTGATATTATGCACAGTACAAGAGTTAAAAACTCCGGATATATTATTATTAATTGATTTTGAAAAAGCATTTGATTCTATTTCATGGAAAATTAATTCATAGTGTTCTAACTTTTTAAATTTTGGACTAAGTATAAGTCACTGGGCTAAAACTTTTTATTATAATGTCATCGGCTTTTTACAAAATGGCTCTCCCTCAGAGTTTTTCAATATCTTCAAGGGGATGTACACAGGGTGATCCAATATCCCCATATCTGTTCTTATTATGTTCAGAAATACTGTCTATTCTGTTCAACAATAATACAAGTATACATGGTATTATACTAAAGGAAACAGAATATTTACTGTCACAGTTTGCTGATGACTACTTTAATTCTTGATGGCTCTTTTGAATCCTTGGAATCCTCTACTGAAGTATTAAACTTCTTTGCAAGGATTTCAGGACTGAAACTTAACATTGCCAAAACAAAAGCAGCTTGGATACGAAGCAAGAAGTGCAGTGCAGAAACATTTCATCATAGGTTAAAATTACAGTGGGAGACTGAATGTACATAACTGGGCATAAAGTTTTCGGTGGATTTGGATAAAATGGTAAAAATGAATTATGAATATAATACAGAAATGATTAAAACGTGGGTAAACATTGGGAAAAGCGATCCTAAACATAAACTGGTCAAATAACAGTTTTGAAGACCTTAATTATTCCAGAGCTTAATCATTTGTTCATTCCAGTACAAAATCCTCCGCAAAATTTTATTAGGTAATTAAATTAATTATTTTTAACCTTTATATGGAAATCAAAAGTGAATAAAGTTAAAAGAGGGGTTTATGATTCAAACACTTTCTAAAGGTGGTCTGGCGATGATAGATGTTAATAAATTTATAGCAGCTTTGCAAATAACGTGGATTCGTAGAGTTCTTCTCGCTGACAGAAAATTTGTCATTTTCCTTGAATATGAAATATGCGAGATTAAATACATGTTCTTATTAGGAGATGAAAATTTGATGACCTTATCCAAAAAGACAACAAAAAAAAAAAAAAAACAACAAAAAAACAAACAACGCTTTTTGCCTGATGTCTTACTGGTGTGGAAATGGTTAAAGAGAGGAAATAAATACCGCTTACAGGAGAAGATCTTATGAAAATAAGTTCATGGTTGAACTCTCTTATAAGGGGGAACAAAGTAACCATTTTCAATAGGAAATAGTTTTGAACATAGTGTAATCTATATTGGTGATATGCTTAAAGATCAGGTAATTCGATATTCAAAGCTAAATATGGTCTCAATATGAATTTCCTTGTCTTTCAAGGTATAATTCATGGTGTAAAGTTCTTATGTAAAAAATGTACTTTTAGAGATAACGACACTGGTCAGACCATTATCCCTTTCCAGTTGGAATTTGTTTAACAATAAAGGATGTAAAGACCATTACAAATCACTTCTATAAAAAGATGTTAAACCAACTAGTGAAACTAAATGGAATGAAATTTTCAGTTTAAATATAGATATATGGCCTGATACATATACTAAAGTTTTTAAAATAGCAAGAAACTCAAAATTACAATGGTTTCAATTTCGTGTTATTCACAGAATTTTACAAATTAATTCATTATGTATAAAATAAAATTGTCCGATACTGATAAATGTACTGTTTGTAAAAACTTTCCAGGAAACAATATTGAATTTGTTTTGGCATTCTAGCCAAATCCTACATCTTTATATGTAAAATGAATATGCTTACATTAGATTGGTTGAAAGGTTTTCTTAAAGACCAGTATACTTTGAAAAAAAAATAGATTGTAATCAAATCTGAAAAAAGAAGCACTTATGTTGATTTGGGAACAGTGGGAACCATTATTCCACCAGTA
This sequence comes from Megalonaias nervosa, assembly GCA_016617855.1. Taxonomy (NCBI): domain Eukaryota; kingdom Metazoa; phylum Mollusca; class Bivalvia; order Unionida; family Unionidae; genus Megalonaias; species Megalonaias nervosa. The sequence goes on along the minus strand of JAECUM010063919.1, from coordinate 8,297 downwards.
ACTAAGAATGGCGTGTTGTAATTCACATGCATATTTAGTAGCTTCATGTTATAATATATAATGTATAATGTGTTTGTACTATAAGCAAATAGCTGGCCAAAAATTATTTCATCGAGTCCGATTTGATGGCAAACAGGAACAAAGGAGTATAATGTTATAAAATCTATGTCACCTAGACGCTGTATGTTTGTATTTGTCTATCTAAAATGACATTGTATACTATATGAATGTATGCAAGTGTGCTTCCATGTATGCGTATTTTTTCCCTACACTACATTTGTTTGTCCTTAGATTATGTGAGATTGTAAGGTGACCTTGTGATGGTTATCTGACACAATAGCCAACCTTTTACGGGGACAATAAAAAATTGATAATCTCCTTTTTAAATTATATTGTTTATCATCATAACTTTTTTCCAAATTGTAAATCAGGTTTTTTTGACCTCTTGTGGTGACGAATTAAGAACAGGAGTTGGTTTCTTTCTTCCCCAAAATAATAAATTCTTGTGTTGGTCGCTATCTTTCATAATCTATTTGTGGTAATACTGTCATGAATTTATTTTTCGTTTTATTTTTCTTCCAGTTTTTGAATGAACTGGTCTTGTTTTTGTCATTCTGCTCATTTTGCTTTCCAATTTTTTTCTGCAATGGGCTTTCCTGAACGATGTAAAATGTTTTCTTGAAGAAATGCTGATACGGGAGAAAAATGTATCAGTTTTGCTTTGTGAAATATGAGCTTAGAGAAGATCAAAAATGATTGTGTACAAGGAAAATGTTGCCAAAATCCTAATATAGAATTATTTGATGATACATATGCATGCATAAATAGTACAATATTGTTATAATAACGCCAAATAAGTCAATATATTATCATGATAATTACAAAAATATTGTTTTAAAAATTGTTTATCATAGCAAATACTGCATTACTAAATTTTGTAATTATGAACGAATAATGAGTTTTACTTTGATAATAAAATTAGAACAAAATTATTTTAATATCTATTATAAAGTGAGTCTAACTAAATTTAATTTCTAAGAAAGAGAATTCTTAAATATGTTTACATATTCCAAAAAGTATTTAATATCTTTTATCTTCCTATTCAAATAAAACAGTTCAAAACAAAAAGCATAATACAACAAGATGATATAATATGGAGTAAAATCAAACCTGAGCATTATAATTAAAATACTATCTATCTTGGTATGCAAAATACAGCATGTTAATGTAATTTATCGTTATTATATTCAGTGTTGATTACATCATTTTTTTCTAATTGTATAATTTCTAAAAGTGATAATAACATATTATCATTACCGCCACTTGCGATATGTACAGTGTGACTTTTGTTTGTTTTGGTTTAGATTATCATATAACTCTTTGATTGTGATAATAATTGTTTTCTTCTTTTTGAGCCTCGGATAATTTTAGTTTATGAGTGTACCATGTTTTTTTTTCTTTCCATTTATTATTATATAATTATATTATGAACGAGCCATATGATTGCTAACAATTGACTGATACTAGTGATACTACTAAGTATTCAACAAGATATAAAGTCATTACTATACAAATCACGTGGATGAAGGTGTTCACAGTTGGGTAGGTCTACAACCCAGATCATCTGTAATATTAAAAAATCTAAATACAATAATCATACGATTGTAAAATCAGGAAAATCTACTAGTGGAAGTGATGCAGTAACAAAAATATATTGATAATAATGTCAACATTCTTATAACAGGTTTCTTGGAGAATCAATGTCAAAGAATTGATGACGTATTGCTAAAATTAGTTGAAAAATCACTGCAATTAAAATGAAAAACTTTGGAGAAAACTGATGATATAATGAAAGGAGATTTATTATCCAGATGTTCCAATATTTGCTTCTGGAAAGACTTTTGAATTCAAATTCGGAATCGACAAAACTATAACAATATAAGATGGTGATAGTAACCCGCTAAATATCTTAATGTTTACTAATCAAAATATATGACAGAAAAAAAAAAATGACGAGTCTGGTTGATCCAACAAACGCACAAAACTGAGCTACTAAACATATTGTGAATATTACTGCTGCCTGTCATCGCGAGCAAAATGATAAAACATTCCTTACAAACATTTGTAATACATTGGGCGTCACATTAGATATGACTGAAAATTAGGTCACTGCACGCTATACAGCTACTGTTAATGTTGACTGAACAAATAAAAAAACATGTTCGTCAAAGAATAGTTCAAGTGAAACATGAACCATCACTTTTTATTCCCAAATATGTTCAGTATATGATCTGGCTAAATAGTTAGATGAAGCCACAACTATTCGGTGGTTCCCCCCCGCCAAAAAAAAACAAAAATAAAAAAAAAAAAAACAAACAAACCCAGAGTTTGTATGTTCCCGGGCGTGAGTTTATTGTTTTGCGATTATATACACACTGATGTGTGGAAAGTGTTGTCTGAACCATGCTTAGTTGATAATGTATGGACTGGTTCTTGTGAAAAAAAAAAACAACGATATTTAAAATCGCGCATAAAAGTGAATTTGAGATTTTTGTATCATTATCTGTAGTTGGCTTTACAATCTAATTTAACATAATAGCATAAACAAACGAGTAACATCACAGAAATGCATCAATTTTTGACGCGATTGTGTTCTGCGTATAGAAATGGTTTAAAAATATATGGAAATATATCATGTAATAAACCTAGGGTATCTGTTGTTTGTATTTACGTCTCCGTTTATAGTTTTATTAGACTTATGTAGTGTTAGGTATTGCAAAGATATTTCTCAACCCAAGTATTTAGCCAGTTTCTAGGAGTAGACGTAATAACATACCTCATTCACGAGACTTTAATGCAGCATGGATTAGATTCGTAAAATGGACCCTCCCTAATTTCTTTAAATAGGGAATTCTCTGGATATTTTAGACATGCATGTTTAGTAATTTGAGAAAGAAAAAATTCTTTGTGTTAGGTGTTTGGGTCGCTTTTGTGTTGCATAACAATAATTACTACTATTCGGTTCGAAAAGGCTTCCTAAGTCATTCAAATATGAATCAACAGAAAAACCAGGACAGTGTGAAATTAGAATTTCGCGATGTTTGGCCATTGTGTGATCAGAGAAAATTATTTGTAGTGTTTGCGCACATAAGAGCCTTTCAGTTCACGATGACGGTTACCTTGAGGTTCTTGGAAATAGGAGAAAACAATGGAATTCAAGTCACGCACACGCAGGTGTTTGGTTCGCTCGGTAGAGAGAGATCTTTTGTGTGTAACAATATAAATTAACCATACTAATATTAACACTCATAGGAGACACTGCATGTTGAGCGGCAAGGCCAGTAATTCCAACTTTTGTTGTAATATTGAGCTCTATTCCCTTATTAGCAGTATTGAAATTGGATGATGCAAGATAGAAATTAAAATTCAATCACCGATATTTCACGGATGGCTAAGGCATGTAAAATATAAATTCCACAGTGATAATAAGCAAACGGCATAATATGTGCCTGAAGAAATAAAAGAAAAATCCAAAAAAGTGAAAGTGGCGAAATTACCAAACGTTTTTAATTGGTACAATTCCAATTGCTAATGGAGAAAACTACTTTTTATATAACTATGTATTATACTGGGAATAACCAATTTTTGATGTTAATAATAATAATAATAATAATAATAATAATAATAATAATAATAATAATAATAATAATAAAATAACAGAGACAAAAAGTACACGATGAAGTACTAAGCATGGCTTTTGATAGCCTGATTTCCGGTTGGATGATTGTTGGCAGCACAGGGCAAGGAAATACCAACCTTTTGCTGAGTGTATCATTTAAAGACGTCAATTATGATAAATTTTTCATATAAACATTCAATGATGATCAACCAACGTACAAATTATTAATATGATTATTCATCACAATGGACGATAAAACTTATGAAAAATATTTATCCCCCGAAAAAATTATTTCAGTTGAAAATTTAGATAACGATACGCAGAAAATACTCGTTTAATCATATTTAAGTAAACCACAGTTATATAAAAACTATTAAAGAATACATTTCATTATCAAGGAAAAATTTGCAGATATTTACAATAAACGGAGCCATAATCTTTTGTGACCTCTGATAAAAAAAACTCTTTAAGTAGAGCAGAGCAATACAGAAAGGGATTCAATCAGTTCTATGTTCCCTCCAGATTCATAGCACCATCTTTATTATTACCAATAAAAATATATTATTTTAGTGATTCCAAAGTTACAAACAATGATGTATTAAAGAGAATATAAAAAACTTTTAATTAGAAAACAAGTTTAAGGCATTTTATATGTCATTTAAACCAATTTAAATAAAATATAAAAGATAAGAACAAATAATAAATCTGGAAGGCAACACTACATAGGAAAAATATAATTTAAAAAAAAAAACACCTCACAAACCAATCATCCAAAATTATTTTGTACATAAAACACACACACACACACACACACACACACACACACACACACACATGCTGAGCCTACCCCCCCCGTTTACTTCCTACTTTCATTTCCATTTCAAATTTATTATCTATGTCTATTAGAAATTCAAGACAAAGATGTAAAATGCAGACTGTATCCCGTACTTGTTGGCAATAAACGCCAGGCCGTAAGATATAAAACGCAGACTGTATCCCACGCTTGTTGGCAATAAATGCTAGGCTACAAATATAGTTCTAATTGTTTCTATTAAATTCTTGGGAAATAAGTATTTCTCACAGATGATATGGATTTGCTCTCAAAATATCCGCCTTAAATATAAAGTTTTACACTGCTACGAAAGGTCATCAGGCAATAATCATCGTTCGGGAAACAATGAAATCGAAGAAGTCAAAAATTAATCCGATCTACTTTAACCGTCGGCATGCTCAACCACGTCAGGCAAAATAATTAATGACTTCTTGTTACTTACTAATTGAAAACTATTTATAGCCAACGAAAAGATGTTAGGGATCAGTGTCCTCCTTAAAAGTGAAGAAAAAATACACAGGAAAAAAAACCCCAATTACTTGGGAACCAAAAATCAATGACATGTTCTTGTGTTGGTGTACGCTTTGAAGAGTCAATGAACAAGTAAGAAAATCATCACATATATAACTGAATGTACTTTTTACAAGATTATGAATTACTTTAAAAAAAAAAAATCTTCCTGGGAAAGATTTGTTTTTCGAAATACCGGACACACGACCAAATAATAAAGTAGAATGTTCCAAAGCTAGCTAATAAGACACAAAGGAGGGGTGCATGGGGAATGCATAAGGCAAATGACAAATTCCTATAAAATGAAAATCAATAACATGCTTTCCTACGCTGCTGGACATTTTAAGGAGTAAATGAACAAACAAAGCAATCTTAGCCGGTCACTGCCCTTGCTGAATGTACTGTTATAAGATGAATGATTCCTTACAACTTCTTCGCTGAGAATTTATATTTTTATTTCGTAACACTACAGAAACAGCCATCAAAATATTTTATGCAGAATACTGATATATTTAAAATAACTCATAGCAGACATAAAATATTCATCTTTAAAGAATGCTCGAATGCTGATTCTATTGATCTGAAGAGTGAATTGTGTATACATCGCATGGCAATCCGTTGCTGTTATGAGTTTACGCAAGATATCCATTTCGACGGAGAAACAATCATAGTATGTGGTGATACATCGATTGAGTTAAAGCTCTAGTATATTCCCAATAGGACCGTATTACATAAGTCATGGATCGAAACAACTGCTACCGATAAAAGGGCAATTAGCATAAAAAAAAACAAACTGAATTAGGTCGATTAACAATGAAAAAAGAGAAAATTAAAAGAGCTATTGGCGTTGGAAATTTACTTTCTTAGCTCTGCTTCTTAAAAAAAACACAACGCATCATACGTAAGAATACGGTCAGCATAAAAATGTAATCTGTGTAATGCAGCTGGCATCTTGTGAAACCTTAGCAGTATGAAATATTACAAACTAAGTGAAGGATAAAAAGGGAACAAAGTACTGTATTTTTGCCAGTACGTGTGCTGCACTGACAAGATACAGTACGATAATGGTTTCTTATTACTTCTCGATGAAGAACTGCATGCGCTAGCTAGCAGACAGAAAGTTCGTAAATTACTCGAGTTTTCCCAAGCATACACTTGCGCCAGTGTAAATAAATGTGTGTGTGTGTGTGTGAGAGAGAGAGAGAGAGAGAGAGAGAGAGAGAGAGAGAGAGAGAGAGAGAGAGAGAAACTAAAGTCTATTTCAACACAGTTGAGTCAATATATCCTTCCAGTTTTTTTTTTTTTCACAAACCTTGAGAATCCGAGACCTCGGTTATGTTTATTTTTAGCAAGGTAAATGATTTCAAATTCATTCAGAAGTATGCTTGATAACGGACCGCATTATACACAGAAGTTTCTCTCACATTAGGTTGTTGTTGCAAGTTGTTGTGGTAATATTTTGCAAAAACAATATGGTTAGAACAAGTCCATTTTTTTATACATTCCCTAGTTCACCGTTTATATTAATAAAACCATTTTTTTTTCTTCATAAGACATGGAAGGTATACCTGCTCGTCTGCTCTGAAAATGATATTAGAAGCCTAAAATAGAGAATTGTTTTTGATGGTGATTTACAATTTTGAGGCTGACAGTAAATGTATAACTGTGATCCAAACCTGTAACTGAATGAGTCTTGCGAGGTTATGCATGCACCTTGATTGAAAGATTCGATATTCCTTAGCAGTTACGCAAGAACCACCAAGTCTTTAAATAAATAAACCAACGAAATATTCGAATTCCTCACAGAACTGGTTATGATTTCCTTGTCATGCTCAAGGAATATAAATCATGCTCAAGGAATATAAATGTTACCAATGCAATTTATATTAGTTTTTCTCGGTCTTAGAAAGTAGTCTCATACAACCCATTTATCACGTAGTGTGTGTGTGTGTATATATATATATATATATATATATATATATATATATATATATATATATATATATATATGTGTGTGTGTGTGTGTGTGTGTGTGTGTGTGTAATATTCTAGATCGATTTAACCGCTTAGGAATGTAACCAGAAAATAAGCGTTTACTAAACAATCAAAGCCAAATTTGTTATACTGCAGAGACTATTTCGCGCTCTCAACAAAGTTTGAAAAGCCGAAAGTACTACAGGTACTAAAAAGTGCCCACCTCAGAATCTCTCGATTGTGTGATATACAGAATCTGGTAAGAGGGACAGTAACGAAATTAAACTTGGCAATTGGATCAAGGTACTTTTACCGAAAATGTACTGGATCAATGTCATTATCTTAACTGTTTCATATTAAAATGGATAAAACTTGCATATATCTTCAGTTAAATAAAGTATTGAATACACCGTGTTACGAGTCTATGCTCTTAAAATAAGTAACAGAAAAGAGTGAAAGGCAAGAAGCTTTGTAAAATTCAACAAATTATTTATTTCCCAAGAACACAAAGTGAAAATGAGAAAAAAGAACTTACCGTATTGTGAATTAAATCCCAAAATAATCCAAGAATTACATACATAAACCCTAATAATTTGAAGTCCTGAATAAAATTCAGTAGAAGTCCAGAATAAATCCAAAAACTGAAGGCGATGATGTGTCTGTCGTAGCTTATAAAGTTATGATGTGTCAGCAGTCTTTTGTTGAATCAGAGTAAGATAATTCCAGGTTTGACTTCACTATAAATTCCAGTGAATGTCTCTATCCAAGAATTTTATCACATCACTTTTGTATTTCCAAAGAAAATAATTACCTGAATTCAATAATATGAAGAAATAAATTTCCAGCCCAAAAATGAAATACTCGACACAATATATAATACAACTTAAAAGCGCTAGGTCTTAAAACACAACTGAAAAAAAATCCTCTCAGTTTCAAGATTATATAGTTCTTTACTTGACCTCAGGTCACAACTGGCAATTTCTAAAAAAAAAAAAAAAAAAAAGAAGAAGACATTACCTATTGGAAAATAACCTTCTAGAATGATCCTAATGTTTACAAAATAAAAACCATAACCTGGATTATGTAAAATATACAAAGGAAATTCCAAAACCTAGACCTAGACCCAAATAAACATATTTACTTCTATTAATAATAATATTGATTTTCATCCCATACACATAGAGAATAATTTTGCTATGTATTAGTTGTTTACAGATTAGTCAATGCAGGTAAAGCAGAAATGAACTCAGTCCAACATACAATGTTACATAACAACAGCATGCAATGAAATAAAAAATTTTT
>JAECUM010063918.1:0-14763 GCA_016617855.1 Megalonaias nervosa | reverse complement strand
ATATATATATATAACCCACGAATATAGGTACCTAAACGGACAAAAATCCATAGGCAATTTAATTGTTAATTTCCTTTATTAAAAGCGGTTCTGGATAAAAATCAAATGATATTTAAGAGAGAGAGAGAGAGAGAGAGAGAGAGAGAGAGAATTTCATTTGGACTTGATTATGGGTCGAAATTGACTCTTACCGTACCTACCCCTTATAACTGTGTCCCTTAAGACAGGAGTGGTAACAAAGGACAAAGGAAGACAGAATAGCAAATATTTTCCACATGAGCTTTTATTCCCTTCACAAATGACTGGGAGCTTTACGTCTGTAATGATTGCCTTTGCAATTAAATCTATCGGCATGGTAAAGTTGCCACATTCATCCATATATCTTCATATAACCTTCACTATTGAAAATTTAAACGTACTAAAGATATAAACTTAGCTCTTAAATCACACATCTTGATAAGTACAGTGGTCCTTCTCTAGAATGCATGTCCCCTACCCAATCCAGTGACCACGCAATTTGTTTGGTCAGAAGCACTAAGAATCGACTAGTTTGTGTTCGAAAAGAAAATCCTCTAGGCAGTCTAGGGTGTGTACTCCCCAAGCACATCCAGTGTCCAGCTCATTTGTGCAAAATATGCGAAATTACCTCGCAAGAGTGGTCGCATTATGTAGTTTAGATGGGAATCTCACGAAAATGTTTTGGTTTCTATATTCAACACACTGACATTTGTTCCAACTGTGCATAGAGGTACTGCAATTAGTTTAATTATTATTTGTGTTCTGTAGGTGTAAAGTTACACGCGTTACATCAATACTACGCACAATACTATAATCTGAGGCTGTGCTCGCATCGTGATTTGAAAAAACTTCACTGTCAACGACTCAATCTAGCATTCTTCTGTTGACAACTACATAGTAAAGAGTTGATCATCATGAACGTGTAAGTCAGTCCATTATTTAATTTTGATTTGTTTAATGTTATCAAGTCGTTGTTGTTATCAAAAACTCCTTGCATTTATACCACGCACACCATGAAGATGGTGATTCTCTGTATCTAGCATTAAAATATCCCATCAGTATTATTTCGCCGTAACACTTGTAATACTCATAGAGCGATTCAGTTGAATCAATTATTCTTGATACAAATGAAACTTTTAGAGTAGATACACACCAAATAAACAGACTGAGACCTTTCATTGATCTTAATTTAATGGCAAAGATTCGGTAGTTACTGCAGTTTAGTTATTTTTCTAAGTAGGCCAAGCTGTTTTTAATCATAATTGATACTCCGCATCTCCGACCTTTTGTGATTAAACTCTTAGTAATATTATACATTTTTGTACAACGCATTTAATCGCTGTTTAGTGCATTTATAGACTTTTTTGGTCAATTTATGTTCACATATCACGGCGTTATCACATTCTAACTGATCAAGTAAATTACTACCACATACTACAGATTATTTAATTCCCATGACGTTTCAAGTAAGAATGTTGAGATTATTGTTATGTATCTGTAAGCAAGTTGATTACCACTAACTGCGCTTTCTTCGTGACTCATAGACGACAGTGTTTTTAGGCCTACGATTGTAGTGATAATCATTATGGTCGCAGTCTTTATATGGATCATAATAGTCATCATCATCATCATCATCATCGTGTTCCATATATCTGCTCCTTCTACCACGTTTTTTTTTGCTCACTCTTGAATTATTTCCCTAAATTCATTGTCGTCGCCTTTGTGATTTTCTCTATGTATTTTCTGATGGTCGTACTTTGCACGCAGCTGATTCCTAGTGAGCCATCGCCGACATACAACTCCATTCGGCCAACAAAGTTTTCGCTTTCTATTATGTTTGCTTCTTCTGCGGAAATTATTACCCTACCTATTACGTTTCGTCCATACCTATTATGGTAAATGCGAACCACAATGGGATGAAGCCCACTTTCTACCAAATATGAAGTTATCCCTGAACATGTAATTCTATTATCGATATTTACGAGGTAATACATTTAAGTTTTTCTGTACGACATTCCTATGAAGACTTCACCAGTATCATTATAACGAAGTGTGGAGTTTGCTTCCCGTGCCGGTAATCTTTCCTTCTAGAATCAGTTGGATAACTTTGCTAGCAATGGAGGAACTGTGCTGTTTATGGCTATGACTGTATGTTCCTGGACTGGCCTTGGAATTCCTATATGTGTGTGACTGTTGTTGCTGATCATGTTTCTGTTTCTCTCATCTGTATTGTAGAATTTCGATTTGTCTCTAACTGTCTCGTTTCTTTCATGTGCGTATTGCTTTGCTGAAATAATAATACTCTCAGACGTGGTATGTTGGAGTGTCTAGACCTGCCTGATACAGGTTGTGGGCCTAAGTGTCTAGCAGTGGATTCTGCGTAAGGAACGGCAGCGTGTACCTTTCTGTCTAATTGTTTATTTTTAAAGCCTATTTGCGATGCTTCCTTCTGGTCTGAGCAAGCTGTTAACTACGATAAATGGGATCTTGGGAGTATCAGATTAAACACTTACATTCTCGCTATGTGGTAAAGGCATTTTTATTTTAGTTGATATTTATAACACTTTGACAATTTTGTGTCTCTGGTTTCAATGGCATCGAGTAGCGCTGTTTATCGGATGTCGTCAAAATTGTCAATATCATGAATTCTGCTAGATGGATATTTTTTGAAAGTTTCAAGCACGTGAATTTAGCCTCAATATCAAAAACAAGTATTTCTAGAGTAAATTGGAAGGTAGTGTTGTTCTTTTCTAGTTTATGAATTTTCTCATCTTTCAACTGAAAAGTTTGATGATTCAGTTCTTCGTCCAGTGGGTCCAGGCTGGTGTAGTCTATATGCTACATTCCTATCCTGTGGTCGTCTCTGTATATGGCCTTTATAGAGTGTCCAAACTATTGTTTCTCCACGAAGTACTCGAAGTAAAGCTTGTGACTGAGGTCACGGCTTTTCTTGAACCCTTGGCATTTCTAATTTCGGTGAACGATTTGTCGCCGACGAACATTATGGCTCTAATCTGGATTGAATACATCTTGTTCCGAAGGCCTACCAATTCGGCCATCGGTGTGCTGTTGCACTCGTTCTTGAACTCGGCTACGACCATCTTGTTGGCGGTGCGGGCAGTCGCCGGTTTCGTAGAGGCTGGCAGCCTCCGCCATGTCGCTGTAACGTTGGGGGTGGGGTGGGGGTGGGGGGCGGAGTCCCCGTTGCGGATCTTAACGTTGGCTTAGTAGAACGCGAACATAAGGCCCTTCCGAGTTCGATAATCATAATTTATTTAGTCTTATTGCAGTTGGCCTCCACCATTATGACACAGATCTTCCTCTAATCTAAGCCGTGTCGGACATGAGGAGGCGGAGCGCATTAGGTCCACCGGGATCTGCTTTTTCCCTTTGTTTTCCATGCCTTTCCCAGAGATAGAATTGTGATATAAAACGAAAATAGCTGAGCTTTAAGGTTTAGAAATATAATGGTGAGTCTGTTTTCTTTCAGCATTATATGATGTGGTCCAGTAGTATTGGGTCTAGAAACAGGGATATGTTTTATGCTGTGGTAGGCCAATTGGTCCTGCAAAGACGATGTTCTTTTGTGTTCTTGTATGCGGTAGTAATGCACGTGGTTCAGCAAAGAGTACATAGTATATGAAAGAGCTGGCAATTGAAAAAATCTTTCCATCATATTTGTTTTATTTTTTTTTTGTGCCTACGTACGGCTCATGCATAAAAGTCGTAATATTTTTAATTTAGCTAGATATCTGAAACTAGCATAAATTTCCTACTCTTGTATGATCTCTTTTGATTTGGTTAAGTTGGTATACTTAATAATAGTTCTTTCACGCATTTAATTTCCTCATTTCCTCGTTTCATTGACCTTTCTGTTGACTTTCTGTTCAATACATCACTACTGAATGGAGACATTCTGGGTAATTACTTCTGAATCAGTGAGAAAGGAACTATCCTCTTTCTTGGGAATCTGGAGATAAAAGGGATCTGAATTCATACTATTTTGAATCCTTCTTGCAAAATGACTCAGGAAAAATGCTATTACAAATGTCTTAAAATTGACTCGCCTTTGCCGTAGTTTTACTTGACATCCTATTGTTTTTTGCTAAACCACAATTCCTGTTCTTATCATTGTTATATATTATTATTATTTCTCAATAACCGGACCAATACAATTCACAGGGGTGATAAACCTTTAATTTCGGTTACATTATGTGTTACCAAGCTACTCTATGACTTAGTATACTAGTAACTACTCCTTCATCCCATTTAGCTGAATCGCTGCCACTTTCAAGTATAATATTAGGAATAACATCATTTTTGAGGTTATACAATAGAGAAATATATATATATATATATATATATATATATATATATATATATATATATATATATATATATATATATATATATATATTGGATAGCCAGTAGATTTTTATTAAAACATGTTTATCTGACTTTTCAAACAGTTGTTTGAACTAGAATGTTTTCATCTATCTGGAAAGTAAATGAAAAGTATATCAAAATCCTTAATATTGGGGCCCAAGTCAGTAAGGTGGAGTCGTGCATTTTAGATTTTTTAAAAAAAAAACAAAAACAAAAACAAACGCTACAACTTCGATCAGGGTTTGGCCAGTGAAATCAGGTGTTACCTGTATTTCTCTGATGTAAATCAATAGCTTAGCTGGCAAATAAATTTCTGTAAATTGAAGCTTAAACTTAAATTTGCATTATTGTTGTATATTGTATTAACGTAGATTATCTAACGCTGTCAAATCATTTGTCATAAAGAGTATATTTGCAGAAAAATTTCGACATTTATGTTATTTAAGACTGTAAGAATTTCTTCGGAATTTTGTGTTGTAGTTTTACTACTAATTGTAAGACAAATAAATTTGTTTCAGCTAAGAGAATTTCCACCTACTTATATCACCATCGTCGTTGTCGACGTCATAGTAATCTTCATTATCATCACAGTCGTTAAATGATGATTTAAAAGCAGAATTGATATAGATAATAGAGATGAAAGTTAATATGAAAGACAAAGACCTTCATACACTCGCTAAGAGTTCAAACAGTGTCGGGCGAAAGACAACACTAAATTGATTTAACACACTTCTTTCAAACGAAAGAGAAAGTTTATTAAATGGGCATACGACACACTTGTGGAAACGCAGAATTCATAATATTTATACATAAGTGTTTCAAGGTAAAATACTTTTTCATACATTTTCTACAATATAAACAATTGCAAATTAATCCTAAATAAAATTATTGTGTGCCCTGACCATTTTAACAAAGATGAACGAAGCTGACAAAAAAAAAATTACATTGATCGTTTTTAATATATACTTATGTTCATAATAGCTTTTCAGACTGTAAAGTACAGCTCATGAAATGAAAAACGAAATTTGTTATACTTTCACTGTTTTTCAATGTACTACAGCTTTTGTAGAGGACCTTGAGAGGAACTGCGTGTGCGTCTCAGTTTAGTAATTTTTTTGTATGTAAACGATTTTAAATTGACCATTGACTTCCTAATGCACAGTTTTTAAATATATGATTGTATGCACCTTCTAAACATATGAAAATGCCCATGTGGGCATGATGCTGATTGCTTGGATTGTGTCCCTGCGAGTTACCAAATAAGTTGTCATTCTTTTTAGGCGTCAATCGATATATACAGCAACAAGGAATCTTGAACTTCATATTAACTGATCTAATAATACTAATCAAAACTATTCCAAAATAATGACAACCATGTTAAGATGTTGTTCATAATCAATGCAATCAAGACGTTTTTTTATATAACCTTATATTCAAACGTTCTCAGAATGTTTTATGACTACAGAGCCAGATATAGTATTTTAAATTTACTTTTTCAATTCCTCTAAACACTCTAAACATTTCTGAAACTTTGTTTGCAGTGACTGGAGCATACGTCTTGTGCTGCTGTTAATCTGTTTGTCTTGCTCCATTCCTTGCAGCACTATACACATTGAAGCGATCCTACATTGTGTGTCTTTTTGCCATGTAGTAAGGCAATTTCTAAGAGGACATGAAAACAGAGCAGTTACGATTTTTCTGACATGATCTTCTGATAAAAGTTCCGACATGAGCAGTTTACAAGAAACTAGTATGTAAGAGACAACTGCTAATGGAATTAGCCGAGGTGAATTAACTGCAGCAAGTGCACCAAAAAAGGAAAAACAGACATCAGTGCCAAAAATAGCATAAGTTTTGGTGACCATTGGGGCTGTAACGTCTTCCATATTGAAACCTAATCCATGTTCCTCTATGCTTCTGAAAATTGTGCTAATATTATCTTGTAATTGATTGCATGCATGTGTAATCCTGTCGGATGCCCGTTTTAATGGGCCAGTGTCTGCCGTTGCCCACTTCAAAATAGCATCCTGAAGCCGTGCTTTGATTACTGCAGGTCCTTTAAGCATATGTCTCAGATTCACAGCACTGAAGATTTCCAATTTTACATCCTTTTCTAAATGCTTTTGGAGCTCTTGCAATAGCCGTTTCTCTTCGACATCAATCATAATTTTAACTTGACTGATCTACAAATAATAATAATAATAATAATAATAATAATAATAATAATAATAATTTTCAAACATTTTCTAACTTATGTTTAGCTTAACACTGGCAAACGCATAAAGTATCAGTTTATATCGTGAACAATGTGCGAGGTGTTGTATAACATTACATATGCACACTTGCTGGCGCTGATCGTCAGTATGGTCAAATCTCAGCTTTTAATTCATCAACAACATCAATAAGAATAACACCACCGCCACCAATAATAATAATAATAATAATAATAATAATAATAATAATAATACGTTTATCATAAAGAGTAGAGCAGGTACTGATAAAAATGTGTACATAACAACGTTGCTTGGATGAATAAAGCACATGCGAGGTTTATCATGTGTTTGATACTATTGGTGAAACAGAATAAAACTGACCAGGAATAAAGTTCTTCCTAGTGGAAGAGATTTATTTTATTTGCTTTTAGTTCAATACGCTAATAACTTTTACTTCGCAAATGAAAGCAAAACATAATAAAAATAAGAAATAATTATAGCAGCCAACAAAGTTTAAGTCAATTTTTTTCCCTCGTATTTCTTCGAAGACATCTTTCTCGTGCTGTGGTTTCAATGCATTTTTAAAACCCTAATATTAAACTTATCATTGTAGTTTTTTAATCACGTTTGAAAAAATCATCGATCAAACAATTTTAAACCTGCAGTATTGTACTTTTTTCCGTTATACTAATTGACTGGAAAGTACCGATTTTGTCTAAAGATGAATGTGAATGTCACTCCTGAAAGTCAATAACCTAGCAAGTCTCAGAGAAATGACGTTAATGACAAAAGATCACTCTGGTCTACTTTTAACTGTTTTGAGGGGAGCCATTTTCATTTATGTACTTGTAACAATGCTAAATGAATGGAGCTAATTCAAAAACCCATAATCAGCATTGGATTACATTAATACGTATTTTAAAGCAAAAGAACTACAAATATAGTATTTGGGTTTGTTAAATATTGTTTTTATATATCAGAAAAAAATTTGAAGGATTTTACAAGTAATAGAGCGCATTTTGTATGTTAAAATTACAATAAGATTGAAAACATAATAACTTGAACAAATACTAAAAGATTTCACTTGAACGTGATATTCGACTGCATCTGAACCATATGTCACATGACTGTTGCAATCAAAGTTGTGGGACCATGTGTTCAAAATCAATAATCATAATTCAGGCTATCAATCTGAAATAGTTTTTGAACAGCACACTTTGAACAAATGGGAGAGAATTTGATCAGAATCATAATTTTGGTATAACTAATCAAGACCTCGAAACATTGAAAGCAAGACTTTGATACCAAGCCAAAGTCACTGCTTGTAATCATTGAACACAAGTTTGAAGAAAGACAAATAGAACCTTACTAACATTGCTACAAGAGAACTTCTTCTTCAACCACTGCCTAATTGGATTCGATAATGAGCACTGTAGCCGCATGGATTCAGGTTATGTTAATGACATATTTAAATAGGGAATGCTTTTCTTACGACTATGGTTTAATGAGATACGGATCAGTCAAGAATCAAACACACTGGTAACTGGATACATCTCACGGGTATATCTGAACTAGTTTGATAAATAGTTCTTTCTATTGGCGTCAGGTCAAATTGTATTCTTCATCTTTTTCTACTTGATTGAGTTTATGAATACAATATCGTGTACACGTGCAGCATGATATTGACAAAACCTTTTATCTAGCTGCGTTTCAACAAGTTACCAGACTAGTTCGATAACAAGCTCTCCATGACGTTCTTTTGGAACTGTAACAGCTTGTGAACAATATAACAAAAACAGCTGTAAATTTATCTTGCTTATCCAACACAATTTGTGCATATACATACGTCTGAATAATACCTTGAATAGGTGCGAATAAAATTCTTTTGACCGTGTCTTCAGTGTAAATGACCACAATATTTGTGTGCTAAAATGGCTTATAAATACAATAATTTAAATAATTATTATTATTACATCATTAGACTACCATTTGGCAGTTTTTGGTCCCTTTTTCTTAAATTTTGAAAAGCAAATGAAATGAAAAATATAAAAAATGTACAAAACATTAAACAATTCATATCTTTTCATATTTGTAACATTTTTCTCATAATCTCATACTTTTTGTTGTAGATCTTGTAACTTGCTTGTATAAATAAAATAGTGTAACTTTGTCAAAAATCCTATTGTAATAAAATAGTATTTTTTTCTTGTCTCTGTTAAATTACGTTTCAATTTCGGAATTTCAGTAAGACCTTTAGTTTGGACCGTATATTTTAATATAATATTCCTGATTTTGTTATTCTCTGGTATATTTCATGTCAGTTTCGGAATTTTAGCATTTCTTTTAGCGTTGGCAGTTTTAGAAAAGTTTCCCTTTTCTTAAATGTTTTGAGCAATTCACTGTTCATATCTTAATTTCGGTACTAAGTTTGGTGTTGAGCATTTCTGTAAAATATTCCTGATTAATACAATATCATTTGATTTCGGAATTTTAGCATTCCTTTTAGTATTTGTCACTTTAATATAATTTTCCTGGATGTTTTAGTCTTACATTTCAGTTCCAAATTTTGATATTTGATACGACTTTAATTCTAGGTCAAATTTTTAATATAATATACCGGACTTTTTTTTAAAAATCTTCAATATATTCCGTGTAACATTTAGCAGTACTTGTAGTCTGGGCCGTTTGAAGATAATATTTGGGCTTGTTTAGTCTCCAGTTTTGTTGGTATATTTCTGCAGATAAGGGTTATACATTTTTTTGTTTTAAATTTTACGATGTAGATTACTGTGTCCTTCTTTGGTTTAAAGGCATAGTAGTAACCAATTGACATGTAATTATCAAGTTTCATAATTGGAAGACATCATCCAAGGAAATCTTTTTAAGCACAAAATTTGCAGAAAGTCACTGAGCATAAAATTCAGGTCACATAGTCCGCTCTTGGCACAAAGGATTTAGAACTTCTCAAGACTTACCCATTTCCCAAGTTCCTCGAGTCTAAGTCCGATAGGATTTTATATAACATGCCAAAAACTCGTGTCGACAAGAACGAAGTGCAACAACGTAACCAAAGGCAGTAAAATATTAAATATTAGTCACGATGCACCACTTTTGTCAGGATC
Source organism: Megalonaias nervosa (assembly GCA_016617855.1). NCBI lineage: Eukaryota > Metazoa > Mollusca > Bivalvia > Unionida > Unionidae > Megalonaias > Megalonaias nervosa. Next base: position 5,024 of record JAECUM010063918.1, on the reverse strand, counting down.
ATGTAGTGGTAACAGAGTTGTATATCATCATCAATTTAGCGATTCTAGCTTGAACAGTGTAATGTGAGATGAATATCAAACATAAAATTTAACGCACGTCTGTCAAGCGTAAATATGTTTGACATTGACGTATTACTTACATAACGGACTCAAGCTCATAAGCACGCACACCCAAGTTCAACAATTCTTTATGGGATAATATATAGGCATGCCTAAAACCTATATGCTCATGAAATACGTGCAAGAACTAAACCTAAGACGGCAAAATGTGAACTATAGGTCACAGTGACCGTTTGGTATGGTTGAGGTACTAAGAGAGATGTAAACAATCAGCTGGTGGAGTTATTGCATAATGAAAAGTACAACATCAAATTGAACCAAAGTCAGCGAAATTCGAAATATGGGTCACAGTGACCTACTTTTAACATGGGAATGTAACAATCATCAAGCTGCACTTTCCTGTCAGGTTTCTTGATTCCAGATATAGCAGTATTATACAATAGCTAAAACACCGAAATGGTGGTCAGCTACATGAAGAAAAAAAATAACTTAAGCTAGTATGATGTTAAATGAGAGTTTGGTGTTTATCAAACTACATCCCCTCACAAAATTAAATTAACCTTAGTTAATCTTGGTTAAACAGTATGTATTATTTTTGGATAATTCATTAGATGTGACACGTTTCCTCAACTATCTGATCAATATCAATTCTGTATCTATACAAACCGAAATCATTAGAAGTGGTTTTATGGCTTTGGAAACGGTCAACACTAGCAGCAGAATCCTTGTTTGCGGTAGGATTTGAAAAGGCGAGCGTTTGTGTACAAACTGGCACATGAAGAGCAGAAAGATGTGAGGTTTCGCCCTGGACATTATTTGATTTGTTATAGTTCGTCCCATTAGGGGTTTGTTTTCTTATCTGAATCGTTGTAGCTGAGGGAAAGGAATCTGATGCACTTGTAGACTGCTACAGACACAATTGGAGAAGGAAAAACTTTCCGTGAGTATCGTTATACCTGCTGTGCGAATAAAGTGATCTGTTTAGGTTTTTGGTGAATTACAGATTAAGCGTTGACATGAATTAAAAAATGTATTATTTCCAATTGACCGTTTATAATAACAAACATAATCACTTTCACGAAACGAATTAAGGGTCGATGACATAAACGGTCAAGATTGAAGTTAAATTTGAACAGATATTTCCCGAAAGATTTAACTGGGCAGTGATGTGAATCTTTATCTTTCTGTAGTATTCCTCTTCTTTATCCTCTTGCCGATTTTCGCCAGGTCATAGTTGGATTTTCTTACGTAACTAACTGCTGACACAAAGAAAACTTTTTTTTCTTTCATATCGGCAACATTGTCACCCTCCCGCGACAAAAGTACAGCCTTATCTCAAAATTATAGTTTTCTGTATAATCATCTGGATGTATTTTGACTGAAATAGGTGATGTCGTACATTTCTGAGAGATCAGATTCTGTAATATTAGAGTAGTATTCCATTTCACTTTTACCGGCCGATATCAGCGGAGTCACAGTAGGTTTAAAGCACTGATTATAAAAGTCAACATCATTATTAGTATTATTGTTTCTACACGTTGAAAGCGAGTTTAGATACCTATTCAAACTTAATCAAAAATTTTCTAATGATGAGGTTTTGTATATGTCTCAAATACGTCTGGAACATGTGGATAAAAGTGCTTAAAATATCGGCCCATCTTTCATCATGAATAGTTTCAAAATTCTGTAGTTGCTGTGTCTCTGATAAATAAATTCGTAGTGTATTAGCATCCTTATTGTTTGCTTCTTGGGTATTTTCAGAGACATTTTGGCTCTTTTCTCTCCTCTGAATGGGAAACAAATTGTTCTAGAGTCAACCCCCTTTGATGAAATATGGCCGGGACGTCATACTACAAATATTTCACGTTGACTTAATATTTCGAAAACTTTATCTTATCGTCAGCTTATAAATTTCGAATCTATAATGTGGAGGCGCCATTGTCTTTATATTTAAGTTGTAGCCATGGACGCTATTCGTACACCTCTTGAATATGTCACTTGATTTTCATATATCACATCCAAATACTCCGTACACTTCTAGCCCTATAATGTAAGACGTATCACATGTTGTTTATGCTTTGATGCTACGTCTGCCTAAATAATGGCGTTGTGTGGACATTGGAACGAGAGACCAAGTTTTCAATAATATATCACAAACTTGGCAGAACATATTGAAGCTTTTTCACAAATTAAAGTCATGTTGATTTAGGCGGACTGTGCGTACTCTAATGTCTTTTTTCAATTAAATTAAAACTTTCACACAAGCAAATGGAGTGTTTTAAGTTCCGTTGACCTATATTTCAGTTGGCTGGAATGCGATGGAATCCGGGAATGCCGAAATTGGTTGAAAAGATGATACATATCTTGAACGAAACGAAGCTATCTAAACACTTTCTTCAATATTAGTATATTTTTATTCGTTTCATTAATTAAACATTCTTCAACCTAGTCCGATTTTGGCATTCCCTGCTTCCATGGAATTGCAACCAGCTGAACGGAACATGACATTGCGTCCATTTGTTACTGTCAGATTTGGAGTCCATCGGGATAAAGATAGTAAAGCCTAATCAATTAGATTTAAATTTGTGGAAGAGTGTCGATAGGGGCTGCCAAGTGTGCGAGCTATTCCGGAAAATGTGACCTCTCGTTCTCCTGTCAGCCGACTTGGGAACACTCTAAACAAGGCCGTTATTCAAGCAGTAAGACGTAGCACATAAACAAAAATATTTATATGATACGTCTTATGTTGTAGGACTACGTACACCCATTGAGAACTGCAAATACCATATCCTCACTGGCTATTGACCAATCTAAGATCTAGACGTATTTCGAAAGGGCAACACGTTTTCTTATTACTAACTACTTCCTTCTCTTGGTTACTTTGTTAACTAAATTGATAGCCATCTCCAATATGCTAAATTATTTTTGATCGCAAACTGCACTTTCAGTTAACCAATCTAACTTTATGACCTATATGAAGAAGCTAGACAAGTTCCGGGAGCTACGGTGGAATTGACAGTATCAGAAATTTCGTCTATATCCTCATTCTGAAGAGGAAACACGTGAAGAACTCGTATTAACTATATTTAACATAATTCTTGTGGCCTTTTCCTATTCAAAAAACCGCATTCACAATTATTAGCAAGTAGGAGAATCACTATAGTAAAAGTCATACAGGTCATGTAGGCATTCAACACCGATTATTTCAGTAATTGGTGTAATTTTTTAAAATCCGATTGTACATACATGTAAATGACACTTATTCACTTTATTTGGATCCTCATACACTCATATTCCTTGGACCTCATTATTTACACGCCCCGAAAAGTACATAGGGCAAAATCAACTTTAAAGTACATCGACATTTCTGGACAAAATGAACCTAACCGTGTGATCCAGTACAATCCGGAATGAATGTCGCGCGCTCTGATGTCACAATGAAAGCTTACTTCTCGATATTGTGACGATTTGACCCGAAGTGCACATTTCTTGGCCCAGTTTAGAACATGGCCCCCATTGTAAAAGTCCATAGCGATCGATAGTTTTCCTCTGGAAGTTTCTTGATGACAATTAAGGTGCAGAGTATTCAATAATCAGGATTGAGTAACATTTGATTAGGCAAAATTATGATTATATTTTTTTTAAAAATCAATTTAAATTTAAAATCAGTAAATGCACATACATAACCTGTATGACATTTACTATAGTCTAGTTCTCTGATTTGCAAGCTCCATGATCCGTACTCGGCTATAGCGAAATGCAGAAAGAATCACACACGTCTATTAAATAAAACAAAAGTATTTCCATTAGCGTAGGCACCAATTGTTTTTGATAACATGTTGAAGTTCACATCACCTGTCACTTGGAACTTGACTGCAGTAGCGTGTTTCTGCCGGACACAACTCCAGATTATCTCCCATTTCTAAGATTACCAATGTCAATGCCTCCTCTTAATATTATCCCGGAGGTCGTAAGCAACGCCATGTCATGATCAATAAGTTATAGCTTTTCCATGAAACTTATCGTAAAGCAAGAGCATTAGTTTAAGAGTTGATATACTTATTGATAAATGGCTGTTACTGACCTTTTCCCATATACTTTACAGCACGCGTTGTCAGCACTAAAAATACAAGCAACCAAATGGGATGGGGTTGGGGATGGGGGGGGGGGCAGCGTTCAATACATAATATTTTAATATTTCAATTTAGTTTTTTTGACACATTTTGTATCCGTAAACAGCATAAAATGTATTTTTTGTAAGTTAAACACCTTAATATTTTTTCGTTTGCTAAATTGAGCTAAAAGACAGCAAGCGTTTAACCAAACCGAATTTCTGGCGACATAATCTTTACAAATGAAGCAAATAATGGTTAGTAACGTCCCATTACAAACGTGAAATTTTTTTTATATACATACCTCTTCTACTTGGCTGGTGGCATGCTCTAGCTGTTTTCTTATCTCTTGTACACCAGCTTTTATTTTCTCCTTTGACCTGGACTCTGCATTCATCTTTGCGTTTACAAATCCCAGCACATCCTTTCCGAAAGTGTGAAGCCATCTGTGAATGAATGAATTATAAACCGATGAGTTTATCTGAGATAAATACCTTATTAAATTAGTGAATGAATATTTATGGGATTGCAGTCTACATGCAATAATTACTTTCCTCCTAAATCGATCAACTTTCCAGCGTGCTTCAAGTAAGCACATTCTAAACTTAGATTTGACAACGGAAGTGCTCGAATGAGCGTGTTGCAAATACACATTAACACAATTTTACTCAGAATTTTACTTAGTTTAAAATAAAAATCAAAAGATATATTACATTCACTTTAGCAGGCCATGGAGTGTAATAAAGTGAAGGGGGTAAAGTATTTGGAACTAGGGATAATTTACACAATTGTATAGTAAATCGCCAGGTGGCAGTGGCGCTTACTTAGTGGCGATGGTGTGGAGTGGAGGTG
>JAECUM010063915.1:0-22552 GCA_016617855.1 Megalonaias nervosa | reverse complement strand
TATATATGTGTGTGTGTGTGTGTGTGTGTGTGTGTGTGTGTGTGTGTTTACTACCAGGTTTGGGAATAAATGTACAAATGTGAGAAAATATGCAGGCTGGCAGTCTTCAAATCTTATTTTCAATTGTCTGTAGTGTTGCAAAATGACGTCGGCTTTCCGATTAAATTTTTCCAGTTGATATTAAATTCATTTTATTGGCAGAATCTGTGTATGTTACCAACATAATTTGAAGTCAATTCTCTGAGGAAATAATCTATTGTCATTGATTCCAACGTCTAATGATCATGTCTTCAAATTGTGCCGAACACCATTTGATAGATTGCATGGTAGTACGCGAAGTTAATATTCTGATCAGAGCATCAGACACATCAAAAATAAGATAAGCGCAACACAATGTGTGCCGTTATAAATAATGTGGACAAATGATCCAGAAAATGAAAAACTTATGTAAAAATATATTCTTCCTATCTTCACTATGCAAAATCACACCATCATTAGCTAACTTTTGACTGTTAATCCATGTACATCGAAGTCAGTTGAATGCTTTATAAGAAATTACAAAATAGCCATGAATTGCAAGCCACTGCATTTAGTTTTTCCGTTGATTTCTTCAAAGTAAGTCACAATAGAGAACAATTACTAAACTTTTAAATCTCGTATTTATTCGGTTGCCTTTATCACCTTTATTAGCTGAAAAGGACAAATCGCAATTTTTAAAAAATGTTCAGTCCGTAGTTTGATCTTGTGGATACAAATGATTAAGCTTTTGAAGTGACTTAATTGCACTATATGTTTTTTGAAAGCCTGTTACTTTTCTAGATTAGACATGTTTCCTTTAATAGCTTTCATTAATGTCCTACATTGGCTTAATTGAGTCTGCAATTTGTTGTTGCAAACATTATAAATGCATGCCGTTTGGAACATGATGATAATGGCCAAGGATTTTAGGTCATACGTTGCTGGAGTTGGTACGCCAAGCTTTAGTAGTCTTTTTTTCAGGCAGTAGTTTATCTTCATCAAATGGACTTCGCTATAGATTTGTATTGTTAACCTGAATGAAAGAATTCAATGAGGCTAATGACTGTTCTGCTGTGATGTATATCATTGACTAACGATGTGGGTGTGTGCCATAAATTAATACTTAGGCATAGCAGGTCATTCAAATTCACTTTCTCAACATTAAAAAGAAAACATTTCATTGAGTTGGTTTATCCAACTGATTAAGCCAAGATGTCATGGGGTTTTTTTTCTACTTTTAAAGAATATTTGCAATACAGTGTAAGTGTGTACTTACACAATGTTTTCTTCGAATAATATGATGATAAAACACTATATATTTAATATAAATTACGGAGGTCATCGATTGTGCTCTACAGAAAAGATAATACAAAAACAAATAAAATTGCGGTTTGAAAGTTTCACAATCTACAGCGTGTACAATTAAATCCATGGATAGAGTGAACCCAAGAAAATGTCCTAGATATTGAGCTCGAATCCTATGGTCTTGTTTAATTTCTTAATTTTATAGTTCTCACACTCGATCTTTTTCTCTGAGAAATGATAAACCATCACTGCTGTTTTGGTGCCATGCTTTTGTTATTTGGACAAAATTAAATAGATATTAAAATTATTACAATCCTATTTTGTCATATTCTCTACAAATGAAGTACGCATACAGCTTCATCATACACTTAAAGGTCATCGTGTAGGCATGGGCTTAAATATATCATACACGTCATGCAACAATATATAACAAAGACGGTTCCTCATTAAACCCTTCATTCTGGTCGTAAAATCTATGGATCCAGTAACTATTGTAAAATTGCTGTGGGACGTTGAATACACAGAATAAGTTAACAGATGATGGTATGAGATTACGGCTGAAAAAAGAAGAAAAAACGATATTCCCGCTTATATGGGTGATGTTCTTTGTGTAATCAATCGGTAATTTTGTCTGATTATAGAAGTACAACAGATAGGACGCAACAGGTTTCCAAACAAAGGTAATATAAGAACAAGTGGGCCGGAAATAACAAAAATATAGTTGCTGGGCTAAGAAAGGTACCAACAATTTGCTTTGTTTTTGTTTGCTTTTAACAGCCATTTTAAAAACTTATTGGCTGAATCATACCCAGGAAATGGGCGCTAAGGACACAAGGACACATCGAGGACGTACAGGTATATTTTTAGAGCCCCTAATCCTTACTTCCATTTAATACATATATGTACATTTCTGTTAGAATACATATATACATATATATATATATATATATATATATATATATATATATATAGAGAGAGAGAGAGAGAGAGAGAGAGAGAGAGAGAGAGAGAGAGAGAGAGAGAGAGAGAGAGAGAGAGTGCAGACTTGTTATTTAGCTATTTGGTTTCGTTATTATGATCTTGGATTTGATTGACCATGGATGATATTGCCCGGATCGAGTAAATAATAACATTAAATATGGAATAATTTGATGAAAAAATTTAAATCTGAGAAGAGATATAGAATAGAACAACACGAGCCCCTGTATGTAAAGTATATCAATTTTATAAATTACATAAATAAAATGAAATTGAACATGTCATTTGAACGATGCACTCACTCTTTGAATAGAATTACCAAACTTACAATTAGCTGTTCTGTTATGTCGATAAAACAAATTTCATGATAGAATCGAGTGAACGATTGAACTCATTGCCCGGCATGCCTTCAGAACCCGGTTTGCTTCCGGTCCTCTCAAGTTAAATTGGTATTATATACAAACGAATAAATTCGAACAATTCTTTCAAAATTCATATCAAGAAAACGTTGCACGACGTTCTTAGAATACTTGAGTCATATAACATTCAAGACAAATGAATGCAACAATTAACTTCGAACTCAAGGAAAATAACAGCCAAAAATTTAATACGCCCATCAAAGTTGGAATAATTCTCTCTATTCCGCCATTATTAATAACTATTTCTGGAAAGGAAAGAAACCTCATTTGTGACACTTATTCCCAAATGGCACAAAATTGCCTTTGGATTGTCTGAACGTTGACATTTCCCAGCCAGACCCGGCCCTAGGGCAAGGCGAACGAGGCAACCGCCTTGGGCCCCGCGCTTCTCTGCAATGCAATAGTTTTTGTTTGGGGCCCCGCTCTCATCGCTTGCTGCTTTGGGCCCCGCATGGTGCCTTGGGCCCCGCACATCCTAGGGTCGGGCTTGTTCCCAGCTACTTAACCCCAAGTTGACATCGCCTCTCTCTATCTGTCTGAACGTGATCCCAGTGGGTTGTAATTAAAAATCAATCATACCTGTAAACAAGTTGGACTGACAATAAAGTGGCCATAAAAGGAAAACTGCAAACTGATGATGTCAACATTGACCAATTCGCTTAAACGAAAACTCTACCACAAGAAATGTTTGATTTAATCTCTGGAGCCAACTTTATTCCCTGTCAGTTTATCAATATTCTTATACGATAATATTTTACTGTGCCTATTTTATTTATTTTATTTATTTTATTATCTTGCCTTTGATAAGGTCTCAATTGTCCTTGCCTTTTGTATTAATTTTATTTCTATAACCTTTTGAAGTTCTACATATGTACATGTATGCCATCTAAATTTTTGTCTTGTAATACTTCGTCTTTGGGTCTTGGAAGAGTTGATCTTTCTATTTTATTTTTTCATTTTTTTAGATTTTCATTTTTCAAATAGCAACTGCTGTCCTGATGTTCCTCTGTTGCTTTTATTTATTCTTCTAGGATTGTTTCCTCTATTTTTTTTTTTTAATTTAAATTTTGGGAATTTTACCTTTGATCAGCACCGTCTGACGTGCCGTTGGACCCAGGCACATACATACATACATACATGCATACATGCATACATACATACATACATGTACATACATGCATACCTTCCACAACCGAAACACACACAGTCAACCACACCATAAACTCATATTCTAAAGGGCAAACAATTACCTTTTAATCCATACCAAGAATGTACAAATAGAACTCTTGTATCACCACCAAAGGAGATAGGAAAAAAGGCCCTAAGAATAAACTGTGACTACATTCGTGTCACAGTCTGGATCGAACTGCTTATTGTGATCTGATTCCGTATGAAGAACGGCATGCGCGCCATGACGTAGATAACTAGGTCACCCCAAATAGCTTGCTGCTAATTAGCAATGTGTGTGTGACTTGGACTAACAATTTTTCAGTCATATCGCTACGATATCTACAGTGCTGCAGTTTATAGTGATTTCTAGTACTGGGGCATATGCCGTAGACATGTAGTGTCCTGTCCCACCCAGTTACAATATCTTGACACCAGGCCAACCAGTCGTAACACTGACCTCTTAATGCTGAGTACCCAGCGATGCATCTGCTAGTACCATTTTTATAAATCTTTGGTATGACTCAGCCGGGGTTCGAGACTTTCAGTAAATTGTCAATTTTGGAAGATAGATCCATTCTTATAACATGTAGTTATTTCTAATTATGGTGTTCTTTTCCTTTAGTTTGGATTTTTTTTTTCTTACCTTCTATACTTTCTGTTATCTATGCCAAAACGTAAATACTTTTTGCTCTATACGTGTCTCTTTTTGTGTCTGTTTATCTATGTGGATGTATTTTCATTATCTCCAAAGGAACATTTTGCATTAAGTCAAAACGTCGGGAAACATTATTTTCCCTTGCGTTTTCGGATTGTTGTATCATAATATTTATGCGGAATGTTTGCATTCCCACTTTGTTTCTTCGAGATCTTTGGAAATCCGGCGCCTAATCAAACCATATGTCGTTTCCTTTGTCATGTTTTTTCCCTTACTTTCGCAAAGATATACACATTTGTGTGGCATAATGGACTGACGGAGGGCAATGTTCGTGTAGTCAGAGACCTTCAGAGGTACAAACGTGAGAGCCAAATAGAATGTGAGAGTTCTCCTTTTCTGCACCTACACTACAAAGTAAATTATACACGATATGTGTACAATGGAGTATCGTGAAGAATGAATACTGGCTTGTTTATGAATCATACAGCCAGGCAACAGAAAAAGGTGAACTACTTGTGAAAACAACGGTATGGTTAAGAGATTGTCAATAGTGATAGAATTGACATGGCAACGGTACATATATCCAGCGAGGAAATGTGTCTTATATGCCATGTTCAATTAATAGCTGCCTCGCCGCAAGCCATGATGGGATATGATGGATTCTTCACAAGAAATTAATGTTATTAGCGGCCCATAATAACCTTTTCTCAAAGGCAGTTGTTCGAGTATTCTCTTGGAATTCTGAACTAGTGTTGGATTATTATGTCAGGTTTTCAGACTCTCCCATTATTGCCTCAAGTGTAATCAGTATTTCTCCCCCGCATTGCCGCATAGCTAGAAATATGACGTTTTAAAATGCTGCTTCGTTGTTGTTGTTTTTTTTCTTCTAATTTCTAGGTCATTTTACATTCTGACCTCGTAGGAAACAGAAAACAGTTTTGCAGGATTGAATCATTCGAGATTTTACTGAACAGACTAAACGGGTGAATGATATTTGACACTTCAAAGCTTTCATTTTCTTTCAAATAGTTCCGTTATTTTGTTTTAATTTCTTTCGTGACCTTTCAAAAGACAAAAGCAAATAAACAGCAGGTCGTACTACATAGACGGTTATACTTCCCAAGTAGCCTTTGCCTCATCCAAGTCCAGCAGTGGTGCTCTCCCTTTGAAATGACACTTCAGTTCAATAAATAATATCATGTTCGTTTTTCACTTGAGCATATGGCCTGTGTTAATACAGCACCCCTAATTATAAAAGCGAACTTTGGTTCAATGCTGCAAAGAAAGCTAAATACATTTTCAAATAAAGATAAATCATTTTACATTACATTCGAATGCTGCATACATTGCAGCCCGACATAATATTTTGCAAGTAGATATCATTGACTGAGCGTTTTTAGATCCATACTTGCTTGTAAACAGTGAAATATGCAATATATGTCCTGCACAACTTGTGGCCATTTCTTCGCGTTTTCTCAAGAGCAAACATAATGTACAATGCTTAACTTTTACATACCTTTTCGGCTATAAAGTTGATTTTTTAAAAATGATCAGTTCCCTCATTTTCCTTTTGTTTGCTTGCCTTGACCTGAAACATATCCTAAGCTTTGCCTCACAGTTATCCCAAGTTTTATTTTTTACTATTTGTTGACTTTTCGTAATGTTATATGCCTTTTTATTTAGTACAAGACCTTGTCTAAAGTCAAATTCACTCTGTACCTGACCTGGGATATTTAATTTGTAAACATCATAACGCAGTGCTAATATTTCTCTATGAGCGTGGATTAAATATTCAGAAAATTACTAATGTAAACATGTTACCAGATTTTAGTTAAAAGATGCAGTCTTGATTCTGACCTCGTAATATTTTAGAATGGAAAATTCCATTAAGTAACAGGGTATTTTCAGAAAATGGTAATTGCAACCTCGGTCTAGTAGAGGGGTATATAACCTTGTTTATCTAAAACTTACTCATTTCTTGCCTTAACATCTTGAAGCAGAATCAGTCTTTTTGTTGCGTTCAGTTTTTATTTGAATGGATTAATTTATTCAAATTTTGTAAACATGCTCATCAAAAATATTCTTGGGCTGGAACATTAATTTGGAATTATAGTGAATTCAGAAAATAATTTTTTTTAATTATATTACTGTTATACATCAAATGACTCTTAGCACAGGCCACTGACACATTAGCACGCCAGAGACTACGAGCACATCAACACATTCAATATTGGAACTTATTTGGAATACCACTAGAAATCATTTGGAACTTTATACATTTGGACATGGGATAGAACTTTTAGAACTATTAGGAATTTAATTCTCAATACTGTAAGTTTTTTTAAATTTTTAGTGGTTATGTAACGACTTTGTCATATAGCACTAATTTCCGTTCAGTATCTGTATTATTTATTAGTATTTGCCCAAAATCATTTCATTTACTTGCAATGTTATACCATTTTTAATCTCTTGACCGTTTCTTAATATTTTTTCGCCGATACAGAAAGCCACGGGTACCATTTTCTATCGCTTTGCCACACGGCTTGCCTTTCACAACGGGTTCATTATCGAACAGATTCATTTTTGTAGTTGTCGCACCTTTTCGTAGATCGTATACCTTTGTTTCCATACTGTTATCCATATAGCAAACCGTTGAAAATCCTTGCATTAGAGACTGCATTAGAATGTGTGATTTAATTAGAGTGCGCTTATTTTACGGAAGAGAAAGTTGTTGTTGTTGTAATCTGGGATTTAACGCCATTTTTCTGTACATGATAGGCTTATACATGGCGGCCAGTATACCCCCGTTGACCTCATTAACATTTTCGTATTAATGAGCCGCAATGTACTTTGAACAACAATTCAGGTTGTTCGAGACTCTTGTTGCTCAATTCTTCCAACACCTAATAATTATAACATTTTTCTTTATTTTTTTTTCCTTGTATAAGAACGGCATATATGGCTAGATTCTACTGAGATAATTATTCGGATTTTCATAAAAGAGTACAAAACTTTATTACTTTTATACAGAGTGCGAAGCAATAGTAGTACCACATGAATACTGTGTTTTGAATCTGTCAACTAAATTGCAAAAGTGCAGGGTTATTTTAATCTAACTGAAAAAGCTGGGTGAGAAAAATCGGCGTTTGTACTAAGACAAGGAAATCTCAGTCGCGGGGTTACATTATTTGTCTCCTTACTCGGCATAGCCTTATGGGGAGACAAATAATGTAACCCCGCCACTGGGGTTTCCTTGTCTCGGTCCAAACCTCAACTTAGATTCTATTAGTCTAGTGCAAAGTTCATGCACTGGGAGCTTCGTGTCACAACGTCAAACAAATAAAGAAAAGGCCACAAAAGCTACAATGAGTGTAGGAATGAAGCGATCCAGTCATCTAGAAAGGTGCTGGTGATATGACTTGCATAAATTGCCACGTGAAACAAAAGTTATAATTGACGAGAAATTAATAGTGTGACAAAAAAGCGATATAAAGCCCTGAATGATACATGAAACGGATTGATCACTTCAGCTGGATGACGATTATTCAGACGACAAATTACATCATTGCTGGCAGGTAATTAACTTGAGGATTGTCATGAGAAAACAGAAGAATCTAATGATGATCTCAAACAAATAGAGTGGGCCATAGCAGAAAAAAGACACCATATGAAACAAAGCAAAATATAATATTTTGGACACTGCCTATGTCAAATTTTGTGTTGCTGATTGGTATCATTTAGATCGTTTACAAATTATAGTCGTCACCAAAACGTGCAGATATACAAAACAGCATGAAATTAAGGTCTTTGAAACTATATAACCCCTACTTTATAACCTTGTGGAATGCCTTAGTCGCCCAGCTTATGAATTAGGATTATGTTCCACTCCATTTGTTTGAGATCCTCTTTAGATACTTCTGTTTTCTCAATAGACCGCTCCGATGACCTAACTGGTTAGAGCGTCCGCCTCGGATGCGGGAGGTCGTGAGCTTCAAGATGAATTCAGGCAAGTCAGCTTATTTAGTCAAGCCTGCATATAATTAATTGTCGTATGCAAACCTGCATCAATCACAAATTATCTGAAAACCCATAAATAGTAACTACTCCAATCACACTCCATTACAAAATATGGAGCAATCTTGAAATTACTTGTATTTGTGCTTCTCAAGGGGTCTTTTATAAGCGATTTCGCAAACGTTTCAAATACGTTTGCAGTATTGGTGGTGAGATTACTTGCTCGTGTTGAATTCATGTTTCTTATCGTCCTTTTGACATATGTGAACTCTTTAATATGTGCGGTTTTGCGATTTACCGCTGATGCCACACTCCGTTTTGTCACATTTGGCCAAAATGCGTAAGCCGAATTAATTCTATCCTTTGGTTGCTTACTTTCCTTGCCCGATAGGTAGTACAAATGTTTGCCTATTAATTTTGTTTTTGTGATCTTAATTAGGCATGGAGGATGTATTATCTACGACATTTCTTTGTAGTCTAGCAGACTGTCACCAAACGAAATAGGCAATTTAATTAGTATGATTTATAGCTGAAATTGGGTTTTCAGGGGCCAGATTTGAAACCTTACATCCTTGATTAGCCAGTCATCAGTTGGCCCTTTCCGTGTAAACGCTTTTTGAATGTTAATCTCGGTGCGGATCTCCTCATCTGCGTCACTGCAACTACTCCAGCCTGGTCCGCACTAGTCTAGGTTTCCTGATCCTTAGTTTGCAATAGCGTCGATGGGTGAATTACTGGTTCGGCCCGGTTTCTCCCATCTTCTATACTGCGGTAAACTGTAAACTACCTAGCGGCTTACTGCACATGATCCGCTATTGTCGGTGTCCCTTGCTGAAATTGTGGTGGAATGGATGTTGGGATGTTTGCTACATTTAATATACTAAACTCATAATTATTCGTGTTGGTGGTATTCCTCGTTAGAACCAAATGCTCAAGTATGCTTCAGTATGCCAGATTACGTCTTTACTTAATTCAGATTAAAGCCAGAATGCCACCGTTACGGGCAAATGGTCGTATATACCAAATCATCTGAGTAATACGGAATCTTAAAGAGTATTGGTCCAAAACATCGTTGTGTTCCATTACAACCAGACGATATCGACGTTTCATCGCACTATCAGCCATGTAATTTTCCCTCGAACCGAGCTGCCCTGCAACTTTCCACATGTGTGCGAATTGATCCGATCTTGATCGGCGACATCCGTCGGTAAACCGAATTTTAGTCGAAAACTGGCACCTAAGATTTGGTTAATGTCAACGTTGCTAACATACGAAACTAACACCACGCTATGCCGAATTGTCTTCAGCCCAGGTTTGCCAGTCAATACTGGTTGGAGACCAATTCTCGCCACTTTTTCCTGGTTCTTTTATAATTATCCATTAACGACATAATCTTGCTCCTTGGCAATGAAATACATAAAAGCAGGACCTTTAACAATATTTTTCCTCGTGTTAAATGTGAAATCAGCAACAACACCAGTTACGTGGGGACCGTTACTTAAAGCGGTGTTCGTGATGAACTTTACGGGAGAGTCAGTACCAACTGAACCCACATGTTGAAAATTGATGATCTACTCACACATGATTAGTATATTTACTCTATAATTAAATGAAAATATAGTTAATTCTGATGTTTTTTGTAACACTGTGTGACATGGAAAGGTTACAATAACGTCTACTTCTCTGCAGTTTTAATAAATATCTTGAAATCATGATGTTTAAGGAGAAGAAGATATTTAATTTGACGTATAATTACATATGTAACAGGACTTTATCTGCCGAGAATTCGTCTATTATCATTTCACGGTGAACAGCGAGACAGATAGTCCATCATTCTTATAAATATAAGTGACATCAGTTTTGTGTAATTATCTTGCTGGGTCATTGGAAATAATCATCAAAAATTAAATTGACAACGAAATCATGAAAGTAAATACACAATTAACAACACGAGTGGAATAAAATTATTATAATATTTTCATAATATTTTGGACAACATATCAAAACCAAACACCAGTAAACAAATTATTATAAATTGTCACTATTGTATCATAAATAATTTATTACTGATTTTTGTATTGTCACTAATAAAACTATTTTTCATTGTTCAGGCAGAGGCTGCTGATGAATTGTGTGTCATCTTATTTGGACAAAAGATATAAGAGCCACACAACAGTAAAGAAATTATTATAAATTGTAACCGCTCCGGTGGCCTAGTGGTTAGAGCGTCCGCCTCGGGTGCGGTTGTGGGTTCGATCCCCGGCCAAGTCATACCAAAGACTTATAAAAATGGTACTAACAGCTGCCTTGCTTGGCGCTCAGCATTAAGAAGTTAGTGTTAGGATGGTCGGCCTGGTTTCAGGATAATGTGACTGTGGGACATCATGCTACATGTCTGCGGCATGATGCCCAGTGCTAGACATCACTATAAACTGCCACAATGCAGACATCGTAGCGATATGACTGAAAAATCGTTAAAGCTACGTTAAAAAATCCAAATCACAATCACAATCACAATAACATTATAAATTGTCATTATTGTAGCATAAAAAAAAAATTATTACTGATTTATTTATTGACACTAATAGAACTATTCTTCATTGTTCAGGTAGAGATTGCAGATGAATTCCGTGTCATCTTTGCCAATGTTACCCTCTTCACGAGCATATATTCCAACACAAGGATTGGTGGTACCACTGTGGACACTTGCCACACTGAACCCAGAATATATCCTTAGCCTCATCTTCAACATTCGCATCATCAGACTCTTCCACTAGTGGATCAGAAGACTCACACACACACACCAGATATATCAAAATCAGAGCTAGATTTCTTTTTCTTTCCATCCAAACATTTTCTTGATTTATTCTACTCTTTATTCAATTTTTGTACCATTTGCTGTGCTTTCTTCGCTAATCTCTCCTTCAGACGTTCTTCTTTCAGTTCTTGCCTTTTCTTCTCCTCTGTTGCCTTCTCCTCTAACTTCCTATAAATATTGTCACATGTTAGTACTCTTGAATGTAATACCAGCTTTGCTCTTCTAACTTGTGGTTTAATTGGTACTGCTGGGAAGATGTTAGATAAGTGCTGAGGTATAAGGCCTTCTGCTACCAAAGGATTTACTCCAAGATAACTACCACAGGTTGGACAGAGTGATTTGATACCTGTAATTCTTCATCAGATGATGCTTTTGCTGATGTGGATGGGACACATGATGGAACGGGCTGACAATTCACCATTTTCAAACGGCTGTGTCTTGTCAATAGCGTCAGGCTTCCATGGGTGAATACCAGTTTTTCTGAAGGCTTGCTTGACCTGATAAGTGGAAAACTGATCAAGGGCATAAGACAGCACTGTTGGAAGCTTGGCCTTATTTAATATTTGATTCTTGTTATTGTAACTAAGGGTAACTGTAATTGAAGTGAATTTTGCTTTCAGTGGACCAATGATGTGCACATCCATTGGTTGTATAATGTGGGCTGTATGTGGTTGCAACCCCAATAATTCAATTTGATTCTCTCGTGCAAGCTTGATGACATCAAGCACTGGTCTTGCTGATCAACAATGACGTAAAAAGTATTCCTTAAACCAATGGGTGAAGAGTGTTCCATCCATATACCCATTAGCAGAGTATCCAAATAATCAGGAACCTGGAACACCTTCCTTATAAGCCATATGGGGTAAACATCTTCAAAGATCAAAAAGGATGGAATAACTTTTCCACTGGCAGATATACATAAATGTGCCGTGTTGTGACCGGATGTTGTGAAAGATTGTTGGTAACTGTGTTGGCCTTTGATACCAATAACTTTCTGCCTACTTTTTTCTTTTCCACTAAATCCTGTTTCATCACAGTTGAAAGTCTGATCTAGTTTGTTGTGTAATCCTAATCTGTGTAGTGTGTCTTGAAGAAGAGTGAAGCATTGATTCATCACATTCATGTTTGACATCTTGCTCCTGCTTCGGTCCTGTTGCTCAGTATGTTTCTCTGATAGTTCAGGATGTCTCTTAAAAAATTTCGGAACTATCTGCGCTGAAACCTTTATTCATGTTGAATAGAAAAGTGCGCCCATTTTGTTTCATGATGGTAATTACATATTGCCTGGTAATTTGTTTGGTCAACGGAAAACCCTGTTGTAGCGAATGCTTCATATAATTGACCAATGCTGATTCTTCATTTGTTGTTAACATCGAACATCTTCCGGGGGCCTTTTCTTGTATCTTCTCCTTGACATGGTCATCTACAATTTTTCTATGGACTTGGAATTCCCGAATGGCTTGTGAAATTATGAGCCTTTTCAGCTTTACAGATGACATATCAGACTGAATATCTTCCTTTCTATACCTCGTAGGCATTGCTAAAGAAAACATTTGAGTCATTTATTTCTTTACTGTTGTAGGTAACATTCACCTGAAAGATGTTATTTTTCTTGAGAGTTTTCATGCTGCTTGTGTTGATTTATTTGAGAAAAAAATAACCTTTTCTCTTTCTCTCATGAATTATTAAAATTCTGACAATGAACTATCATAATGCACAAGAATCTAATACATCTTAAATTAAATAAAATAAAATAATGTGCAGTGGAAAACATCTTCAAGCTGCCTTAATATGTGGACAAAGGATTATTTGTCAGTTGACTCGTTTTTTTTCATAGTTGTTTCATATACATTTTTGATAACCAAAAGAAGGATAAATAAAACATATATTAAATTCCAGCTGGGAGGTTGGTTATTTTTTAATTGTCCCAAAATAATAAGGTTTTACTAGCTTAGAAATAAATTGCTATGGCCTCGAATAATTGGTAGTTTGCTTTCGTGTCGATATTAATGGTTTACACGGTTCCATAGAAGGGTACACTTGATTTTCAGTGTAATATTTTTAAAAGAAATGTTTTCCTCATTTCGGGAGAAATAAAAAAAAAAATCAATGCTCCCTGGCTATTTTCCCTTGACCTTTCATTGCAAGTAAAATATGGAGTCTGGAGAAGCTGTGAATCTTAGGGGAATTGTGTTAACAAGATCGGATAATAAATTGGAGATGATTGCTGCGGCCATGCTGTTGGGTGTACGTTATATTAAGTGTGAAAAAGGAAAACGCTTGATTGAGGATGCTTTATTGGGGAAATATTGGAATTCTCATTTACAGCGTCTGCTATAAAAGTGGCGACCTGCATCAAGGTATGGTTGTTGACCCATGTATGCTAATTGTACCACCTCACTCACCACGTCAGTAAATGGAAGCGTATGGGGCTAAAGTGGGGATTTTTGTTATTTTCTTTACTTAATTCAATTACCTAATGCTTATTTTAGCTCGGACTTGTCATTTTCAACCACTCTTTTTATTATATAAACAGGAACCAAAACTTCACGTGCGGTCGCGAGTCATTATTACTATGGCGACAGTTGGTACGCGGCGAGAATTTGCCTCTAATCAGCATATATATCAGCGCCTCAGCTGATCACCAATATTCATCCGAGTCTTTTTCTATAATCTTGTTTTTTATCTGATGACGCTTTCTTCTTGTCAGATCCACTTAAAAAGGAAAGCTGCCTGTTCTCACTTCATTCCCTCTCGAACCAACTTATGTGCCTCATGAGAATGGTGTTGTTATTATATTAATCAGCACTCAGGAAATATAAAGAAAATTATTTTATTTTTCAACCGATTATCACAAGAAGGCATTATCCATCATATTGTCTTCATTTTAAACCTATGACTGAGAAGGAAATTAACTCATATCAATATCATTGGGGAAAATGTGCTTTGAACTGAATGTTTTAATTCGATTTTGTTTAGTTTAACAGCAATATGCATTTTTCCTGATTTAACTAGCCATCTTCGTCCAAAGAAGAGTATTGCAAGCTGAAATTTTGTTGCTGTTTTTTTTTTTAAAATCTCTTTGATAAGTACCTTTATTTCCATTTCTGAATTCACTGCTTTCAAATGGAAAGATAGAATGTGAATAATTGGAGAGTGTAAACACAATAGCCAATTAAAGATAGAATGTGAATAATGGAGAGTGTAAACACAATAGCCAATTAAAGATAGAATGTGAATAATTGGAGAGTGTAAACACAATAGCCAATTAAAGATAAAATGTGAATAATTCGAGAGTATAAACACAATAGCCAATTAAAGATAGAATGTGAATAATTCGAGAGTGTAAACACAATAGCCAATTAAAGGGGATTAGCATATAGCTCTTCCAGTTCTTGAACACAAGTATAAAAATATCAACACCTAAAGGAAGCTACAACCGAATGCTAGAAAAAATATGTGCATCTGTTCATCCTTTAAACACGCATAAAGTGGATGTATCTCATTTCATTAATTTCACTGCCGCTAATGAACCCTACTAAGATCCAACTATCTTTAGGCAGAGTCTTCGAGAGCAGTTTGATTTTGAAACAGAGAAAGGGAAATAATTACCAGAATTAAACAAGAGCTTCTTACCAATACACTCCAATGCATTCATTTTAGTGTTACCAATACACTCCAATGCATTCTTTTTAGTGTTACCAATACACTTCAATGCGTTCATTTTAGTGTTACCAATACACTCCAGCGCATTCATTCTAGTGTTACCAATACACTCCAATGCATTCATTCTGATGATACCAATATTCATTTTAGTGTTACTAATACACTCCAATGCATTCATTTTAGTGTTATCAATACACTCCAATGCATTCATTTTAGTGTTACTAATACACTCCAATGCATTCATTCTAGTGTTACCAATACATTCCCCCGGCCGAGTCATAACAAAGACTTACAAAAATGGTACTAACAGCTGCCTCGCTAGGCGCTCAGCATTAAGAGATTAGTGTTAGGACTGTTCGGCCTGGTGTCAGGATAATGTGACTGGGTGGGACATCATGCTTCATGTCTGCGACATGATGCCCAAGTGCTAGACACCACTATAAACTGCCATACTGCAGACATCGTAGCGATATGACTGAAAAATTGTTAAAGCTACGTTAAAAATCCAACACACACACACACACACACACACACACCCACCCAATGTATTCATTCTAGTGTTACCAATACACTCCAAGCCATTCATTCTAGTGTTACCAATATTCATTTTAATGTTAATAATACACTCCAATGCATTCATTTTAGTGTTACCAATAGACTTCAATGCATTCATTTTAGTGTTACTAATACACTCCAACGCATTCATTTTAGTGTTATTAATATACTCCAATGCATTCATTTTAGTGTTTCCAATACACTTCAATACATTCATTTTAATAATGGATAGTTCCAATATCTAACGATAATCTCCGCCCACCTAGTTACTGTTGCTCTGGCCCAGCTATGGTAAAAATGGCTGATTCAGAAGCATCAGCTGCAGATTCAATGGACGATATTCTTAACAATATTTCTGACACTTTCCTACCTGAATGCAAAATTCTTACAGATCTTGCGTTAAAGAAAGGCTTGAACTACTACACACAAGGATACACGGATATGTGTATGAAATTAGGAATTTCGATGGCGAAAATCAGGTCAAAGTTGCAGCACCTTGCTTGCGATCTATGAAGATGAATGAACATCCTGACAAGTTTGAAGAAGACATTTTGCTAGACGAGGACAAAATTACAAAATCTTTCTGTTCTTGCAAAGTTATGTATACTTACTAATTGCCAGAATTTCAAGTATGGCTTCATTTTTTAAAATATAAAATAATACCTTTATTATGTATTCGCACCCGTTAAATTTATATCGTGCATGTATAATCGTCATATAAGAATAAAACAAGTACTTATTTAATCTAGAATTAATAATTTGGTTATGTTTAGGGAGACATATTGAAATTACAATAAATAAATATTTATACAAAGCTGTATTGGTGATTGAAGGAAATATTTTATGTCCTTTATGCCACATAAACGTGTATCATCAGTTGGACGGAATATGCATTTTGAAAGGGTATCATTGATAAACCAGTAAATTTAAATTGTATCAGATCCAAGTAATACGATCATATATCTATAATCTCTTAAAAAAGAAGGAAATAATAATGGCACATCGAAATAAGCCACTACAGGCACGTAGACAGGGGATATATTTGCATCCACTTTTACCTTTGTTTGCTAATTAGTGTGACACGTTTAATGTTATTTCATTGATGTCCTAATATTCTATAAGTAATTTAAAAGAGGTCAGTTTTATTTGAAGTCAGCATGAAAAAAACTTTAAATAAATATCAGAAGAAAGCTTGCTGTTGTTTATAGTCTTAAGCTTAATAATGATAAAAGAAATGTTTTATTACAGTTTCACTCTTCAGAAAGTGAAATTATTTGTTAAAATCCTTTCACAATAAAAAATTATATTCAAAATAATTAAATTTAACATTTTGAAGTAATTTATGTCAAAATCCATTATTGAAATTATCTATATGAATAGGATTTAGGCCAATCCAGAATTTAAAGTAATGGGTGGTGTTTTGTCAAGATGGCATCAGTTTGAAGTAAATGCGCGATTTTGAAGATTTTTAGAAAAAACCTCGGCACTGTTGAAGCATGATGCAGGATTCCAATATTCCAATTTAAGTCTGAATAACCAAAGGTAACAAAAACACAAATCTTAACAACTAATATGGACAAATTCTCTTTATTGCATGTAAACTTGACTCAGATATGATATACAATTCGAACATAACCATACAATTAGCTTAAAATTGTATTCAACCTTTTCACAAGCACAACAAACAATATCTTAATTTAAAATCAGACTTGTTTATTTATATATGAAATATGACCATAAACAATACATTACCTCCAACGCAGACATTTTTCCATGCTGGTGTTTGGCTTGGGAAAATTTTTTTGAATTCGTTTATACTAACGCCAATCTGCATTGCAACTGCTCGAAGCACAAAGACGAACCACATTTCTGATAAATTTTCAGTGATTTTCTGCATAATGGTTCAAATTCCCCTCTAATGTAATAAGAAGGAATCAAGCGTTGTCTTATGTTTGTGAGCAAATGTGGCGGATAGCAACGCTTAACTACGCAGTAAAATCGATATATATTTTTGATTGGCTAATGTGTCCAGTTTGATTGACAGGTCGAACTATCCATTGTGTAACATTCTTGACAGTACGCTATTTCTTCCTCATAGATCTAGCAAAGACACTTGTTCATATCCATGTAGATTGTACGATTCCGTTTAAGCAGTAATACATTCGATAATTCGAATGATATATCAATGTGGTCTTCCTGCATCATTAACGTTTAAAGAGAATCTGAGTCAACCTCCATGCGCACAGACGAACGCACATAGATCAATTAATATTTGCATTTTTACCACTAAAGTGTGTTTCTGGCTTACTCTTCTTAACACTGACATTCAGCTTAGAATATTCTGCCGTCATTTTGTGCTTCTAGCCAAGTGTTTAGAAACGTTCCTGGGATGCAAGCAAACATTCTTTATATTGTTTTTTGTCTCTTGCAATAATACAGAACACCAAGGAATTTTGCAGGAATTTATGTAGGTATTCATCATTAATTCACCAGTCAGTATAGTTGTTGTTGACAAGATCAACGTCATGCTGCTACGAAAAGCTTATTATCGTTGTTTGCTTCTAGTCGTAACTCCTGCAGAAAATGTGTGATCGTTTTGCAGATTTTTCTATCACTCTTGTATTGTAATCACATGGGCATATTATGACATAAGCATCGCAGAGGTGATACATTTCAATGATTATTTTAAATTGTGTTAATAACGACCTTTACGTACACTTTCAAACCATTCCCAAGAGTCTTAAAGCCTTACAGTACCGGAAGTTCCGTTCATATTTCATTATTATCAGATTTAAGCCAAACGAATATTTGTGAGTTCAACGTGAATTTAAATTTAGAGCTGACGTGTGCCTGCATCAGTAACATGCACCCAAGGTTTAAAGTTAGTCTAGGTAAAAGGTGGTATATTTTAAAGCTCTTCTGATGATTGTAAATCTGCTATAACTTAGGCTGTCAAAATACAAGTTATAAGAATGTTTGTTATCACGTTTTGGTTAAATTATTCAGCCACATTGATAAAATCTAGTCAGTCATTCTTACGGAAAATTGGGTCATGGGGTTCAGATCACTTTATTAGTTACCTGGTGGAGCTATTGAAATAGCTCACACAAAGGATGGCAATGAGCTCAAGAAGGCTGTGAAATGGCTACTATTTGTTCGGGAAGAAAAGACGGGGCTATCCAAATGGGAAAATTCAACTTCACGGTGATCATGGGGATATCTGAATCTTTAAAAGCCAATAACACGTGTGGGCAATTTTAATGACGTGAAAAGCTTGTAAGAAGACTGTTACATAACGGTACACAGGACAACACTCATAAAACCGTAACAATATGCCCGAACGTAAATCCAGTCTGTTTTGAGGATCATTCAACACAAAACGTTACTTACTTACGCTCTAGGGCACAGACATTTCAACAGGTATTTGATAATTTGTGTTGTCAATTTATTCTTCTCTTTAACATCAGACGAATTTAGTTTCGAAGTGGTGAACATAATGGTAACTATCATAAAAATCTTATATCTCTCCCTCCATAAGTGTCTTCCAGCCTAGGTGTACGTGCCTATGTTCAATTAACATATTCCTCTCTAAAATATATCCATTTTATAAAGCCTATACGCCATCACACGTATTGATACCAACTTTAGGAGACTGACCAAACAGTCAGCTAAGTGAGATCTAATTGCAACTTACGCACAGTAGTTATAACCAAAAGGAAACGATATATGTTACTTTTATATCGTTGTAGACCTTACTAAACAAATAAGAAAACGAGTTACCGAGTAAGGCATATATAATATCCAGAGAGTGCCTGGGTGTACTATTTTGATTATTCAAGCAAGCTGGTTAAGTGAAGGGAGAATGCATAACTGCAACTTCTTAACCACTTTGTGTATATTACACAATGTATTTTAAGGTGACAATCGATCCGAAGTCATATAAATATATGGCATAATTGCATAACTAATACAAAACATCCACACCATTTACTACTTAAATCCTGCTAAGATCTGCATTTTCAGAGGATCCTCCATGAGCCCTCCTTTCAAATGAAATTCATTAGCAACTTCAGCAATTTCTATCTTTTATAAGCCTTGGCGAAGAAAATATTGAAGCTGAGCATAAATGGAAGATTTTATTGATCGCATTACAAAACTTAATATTATTTTACGAAATTTCTGAATGGTGTAGTGAGATGACTCTGACATAATGTAACGGTTGTATGGTTTTAAACTAAGTAACAGAAAAGAGCGAAAACCAACAAATTTTGTAAAAGTCAACCAATAATTTACTTTCCTAGTATACAAAGTGAAAACTTAAAAAGAACCTACAATAGTGTGAATTAAATCCCATATAGTCTTAAACGTTATATCACAAGTCCATGTGTATGATGTTCCAATTGAATTCTAGTGGTGTTCGAAATAAATGCCAATAGTGAATGTGTCGATGTACTTGGGTCTTAAATATGCTAATGTACCAATGGTCTGGAATGTGGCGATTTGTTAAACGTTTTTTGATATATCACAATAATATAGTCCAAAATGTTGCTGAAAGAATTCACTATAATTCTAAATTAATGATTTAAGCCCAATAAGTATTAAGGAGAACTTTGTAATTCCAGTAAACAATTTAAATAAATGAATCCACCCAAATTAAATAAGACTGATTGAACTACGGATGTTAAGGCAGGAATGAATATATTTTGAAATAAACAGATTTCATATAGGATTCAATAAAAGAGCCTGGATGTAGGTAAGTCTCCTTTCTACAACATTCAAAGTTGTCAACAAATTTAGGAATTTCCAAGTGATAAACTAATACCCGAGATTCTGATAGAAGTAAATATGTTTACCTCCATTAGTAATGATCTGAATATTTAATCTATGATAACAGAGTAATATTAGCTATATATTATGTTGTTTACAAAGTAAATTTCACTGGTCAGGTAGATCATTAACTTTATTGTGGACTAAGGTAAATTACAAAATACGGATACACATCACATATAATAATTGAGGAAAGCCAGCAAATAATAAAAGCTAAATATACATAATATATTCCAATGCCTTGGTCATTATACCTTTATTTCTCATATCATTTGTCAACTTACAGGAGAAAGTATGTGCATAACAGTATAAAGTAGTGCAAAGCATCATCCATTATAAAACTTGCTTGGTATACCAATTTTTAACAGGGAAAGATATAACCACTTTTTCAAGCATTACACGCTAATCATGGCTCATTTCCATTTCAAACTGCCATCAGTTAAGCCGATACTAATTACAGACAACATATAGTTACGCAGATAAACACATACGAACTCGATAGAACTGACTCGTGTTTAAAAAGAAGTGTTACAAGAGAGAGAGAGAGAGAGAGAGAGAGAGATCGAGAGATCCATCTTTAGTAATTTCCTAAACGAATTCAAATACAGCCAAATATGTCAATAGCGACCACTCATATGAAAAAACAAAATTAGCCTTTGTATACAGGTGATGTCTGTATACCTGTCCACTTTTTAAAATTGGTTTCTGAATAAATACCATACACCAAATATAGTTTTCGTTATTATTATTATTATTATCATCTTTTCATTAGTGTTTTGTATGCGCTATTCAACAAAATCACACAATACGTGGATATGTTTTTCTAATAAATTTATGTTCCACACCAGGTTGTTGCATTTTACTCACTTTAATCCACTGAATAAATTAAATCATCATGTACTTAAACTAATCACCGATATTAGTTTGTTTTGTGCACCATTACAAAACAATAAATTCACAACTGATGGACAGCTTGCGTATGACTGTAAAACACAGGACTGGCTCTGGTTCGCCAGCTTGTACCAATTTCACTTGGAAACAGCTGTTCACGCATTAAACATAATGTCTGTATCAATGCGTTGCTCTACTTGCCAAGATAGAAAGACAGTCGGTGAGAAGACTGTGATGAATAGGAAATCATAAGAAGCTGCATATGTCTATTCTTTGTAGCCCATGAACCGAAACATGGCCTGACTTTACAGACAAGTTTTAAAAATTGGATGATCCCTGTCCCTTATGAAATGTTATGCAACTCTTACCTCTTCTCAAAGACAAACCTTTGCTTCTGAGATAGCTTTA
This sequence comes from Megalonaias nervosa, assembly GCA_016617855.1. Classification (NCBI taxonomy): domain Eukaryota; kingdom Metazoa; phylum Mollusca; class Bivalvia; order Unionida; family Unionidae; genus Megalonaias; species Megalonaias nervosa. The sequence continues at coordinate 828 of JAECUM010063915.1, read as the reverse complement.
GTTCACATGTAAATAGATCAAGACATTGAACTGTATTCTGTCACACTTGCACAAAAGAGCGACTTCCATTTCTGCTGCAGTAACACGACTACTTTTCCCCACCATCCAGCAAACGAACTGCTTCGAATCTCTACGCAAATGATAAAACTACCTCGCTTTCGAATTTGAGATATTGACACCTTTGAGTAATAATGATAACGTGACCGGAGTACTAGCACAAAAGTGATAGGGAATATTTGTACATCGATTCACATGACCTTCTTTTGTCTAATGAATGCTTTCCTCGTGAAGAGAAACATTAGTATACACAGACTGATTTGTCACTATAGATACACACTAGTGATGACGTAAGGCAATGAGAAACTATTGTGTGTGACCGCGGAATGTAGGTAACCTTTACATACAATATATTAATAAAGAAAATAGAATAGCAGTTGTGAACAGGTTACCCCTGAGTAGACATAATTAGCTGTATACACAAGTCCGTATTTTCGCTTCAGTCTTCAAATTGAACTTTCGTACAGAATTGACAAAATCCAGGGCATTACACTGAACTTTCACCCTTTCTGCGTCATTAATACAAGACCATAAAGTGAGATGATCTTTGTTCGCAATAACACATACAATATTTAAATAATAAATACTGAAATCTACAAAGTTTGAGTTATAGGCAGATCATGTAATCCAGAGGATATGCAAATTCCAACATTTATACGATGGAAAGAGTGTTTATCGGCCATTTTACTTTTAGTCACAGTCAAAGTGTATGTATGAATCCATGGGCGCCCGCAGGATTTTTTGCAGGGGAGATCAGGACTTTGTGCAGGG
>JAECUM010063914.1:0-14567 GCA_016617855.1 Megalonaias nervosa | reverse complement strand
ATATATATATATATATATGTGTGTGTGTGTGTGTTTTCATATAGATTATGAAAATAATTTCAGCAAAATTTTACTAAATGGGAAATTATTCGTAGTTAAACAGAGGTGAATGGGTCTGGCATGCAATTACGAAAAAAAAAGAAGGAATTACTATGAACTCAATTCCCCCATGTTTAAAGTCTTCGATAGAATTAGTTTCTTTGTTATCCTAGTGCAAGCCAGCAGGCTGTAAGAATTATTCTATATAATACTGTCGTGGAAAATAATGTCGACGAGTCTTAACGAGCAAAGAGAAATGTAAATTGCATGTTGACTAAAGTCAATCGAATGTGCCTCGTAGTTAGAAAGTTCTTTTTCACGCATTTTCAAAGTGCATAAAACATTCTTTTTAATAATATTTTTTTTTTTTAAAAGTATGACGATAGTGTGTTTGGTAATCTGTCTCAGCACAAGTTAGTGCGGGACATTCTTGGACACCGATAATCATAATCGGAACCTCCTCTGCCTTCTCCATTACATACTAAAACAATCTTCGCATGTAAATTATGGTGATTTTGAAATGCCATCAAGCCCTTTGTTGTTATTAAGTGATAATAACTTCAGAAAGTCACAATCGATAGATGAAATATGATTACTAACATCAATTCCACCAATAGTTGGAGACAATTAAAACCGAACGATTTCTTTTTTTTTTTTTCATTACGTAGTTGTAGGAATGCCATTAGAAATTAAATATTTCATATTCCATTGATTGTTGAAATGGCGTCGAGTTTTCAAGACCTATGATCTTATGAAACCGTTCTTCTCACATCCAGTGGTATGTTCGTCGGCCAAAAACTTACCATTTTGAGCAGTATCGTTAGGATTACCCCTGAGTACTCTTTCAGAGTGTCGAAGTTATTCGAATTGCAGAGAAAAGAGACAAGAATGTTCCATGCCACTACTGTTATTTACGCTAATATACACATTTATTATATATTTCATTGTGAATATTGAATTATATCAGTAGGAGAAAAATTATATTGTCACAGAAGCGATGCCACGTTAATCACCACATTGGCAATGTCAATTCTGGAACTACTTTTTCCCACATTAGGAAATATATTTGCCATTATGTAGTTATTCAAACCTGTATTTCCATACTTGTATTTCATATTTCTCTCATTTTGCCCCCCCCCCCCCTCCACTACTGGATGTACAGGTATTAAAATGTGTCAACTGTTGATTCTCTAGTGTACATTTATGGAATCAGTGATGTGCCATAATGGAAATACCGAAGAAAACAACAACAACAACCCAACCCCCAACCCCCGCCAAACAGTGGAACGTAGTATTATCTTTTTTAATAAATTAGATTTCTACATGATTCATGGAAACTGTCCATGACTGAACTTAATGACTCGATGCTATTTGTCACCCATACAGTATGCCTGTAATACTGTACTACAAACGGTACACGATTTGTTTTTGTTTTTTTTAATAATAAAAACCTCGTAATTAAATATGATAATACACTTCTTAATGTAGAAGTTTTAATTCGCATCATAAATGTGTTAAATCTGGCTTTGATTAGTATTTAGTGCAAACAATATTAAGTCGAAAATTGGAAATCACGTCTGCTTCTGAACTAGACTGCAAGTTTGCCAAGGCAACACAAAAAATTATGTTTGAATGTAGAAATAAACAAAGAATAAGAATCCTTTCTAATAAACTCATAATCATTAAAATCATTTCTTTTAAAATGTTACGCTTTGACGTTTATCAGATACCAACGCTCCGAAATGTTTCTACATTACCTACCACGACTGTATCAATCCGCGCATGAACCGTGTTAACACAAATAAAACTCTCTTCATTTTAGTACGAATACGGTCATTATTTTCACAAAATGCGCAGTTGTATAGCATGGTGTGCACAAGTTAAATTTTTATAAAACGTCGCTGCCCCAAACTTCTTGCAAAATTTAGGAACTTATTTTTATCGACGTAGCTATTAGGGTCTCATTTTTAACAAAAATCAGCCTTAAAATAATTCTTTTGAAACCTAATTTGCGAGCATGCATGTGTGTATGTATGTATGTATGTATGTATGTATGTATGTATGTATGTATGCATGTATCTATGTATGTATGTATGTGTGTGTGTCTGTCTGTCTGTCTGTATGTATGTATGTATGTATGTATGTATGTATGTATGTATGTATGTATGTATGTACTTGTCCTGATGTGCGTAATAATGGTGAGGCAGTTGTCTTGACTTTTAAAAGAACTATTGTATAAGTTATGTGTATTACTTTGTTTCTTAATACTTTACTTGATAAATATATGCAGTACACATACGCACAGTATGTTGTGTTTATTCAACTTTAACAAAGTCAGACACAACTTGCATATTTAATTGAATGACTTTGTCAAATTTACGATCTGCATATTATGTAGGCTATATCAAATACTTAAGAAAGATCAGTTGCCTTTTAATGAATCAGTTTAATCACTAAAGTTTTGACATAAACGATTGACCGACGGTGATTTGTTATTGCCAAGCATTTCAGAGTCAAGATAGTTTCGGATTCTGTGAAATGTTGGGTTAATAAATTTAAACACGAATGAAGCTTAATTGAATGACAAAGTTTGTCACTTGGTTTACAAATTAGTATAAAGGTTAAACAACAACAACAATATATATATATATATATATATATATATATATATATATATATATATATATATATATATATATATATATATATATATATATATATATATATATATATATATATTCTGTCATAGATATACGTTTTCATTAAACGCATATTTGCCCTTTGAACGGAGTTAAGATTGACTGCTGGCAGCTGTGTATCGACCGAGTGAATGAACACTTCACATCTCTGCCCAGTGTGACCGCTACAAAATGCGGTTGGTGCCTTTTGGAGCTATTCAGAAGCGCCTTCACAAATTGATAAGTTGATTGTTCTCTTTTTGAACTTCTATTTTTTATTCATATTGATTAAATAAATATAAGACACATTTATGATTTAAACATGAGGGATAGTTTAAATGAAGAAAGAAGAGCATTACAAACACGTAGTGAGCTTCTGGAACTCTGAACATTAGGACATTCACAATCCGGCGCATGTACGGAAATTAGTGTGGAATAGAAACAAAGCGAAAAGACGAATCAACAAGATGTAATAAAGATATAAATATAATGCTAAAGTTGCGTGATATTGCCAAAAAGAGCGTTATTGGCCAACCAGAAAAAATTGCTAGTGCATTTTTGGGTATGACAACAGTTACAGATTTGATAATATTAGTGTATTAAAATTTTTTACCGCAACAAATCTTTTTCATCTACTGCAACCAACTGTAAAACGTAAACTTGATTTACAAAAGTATCAAGTTGATAGTATGATATCATGTTATTCTTTCAAAGCTGGATGTTTCAGAAAACTCAACAAACGAGGAAATTGTTGATCCATTTCTAATAGCTAAGTCGAGCAGAATTTTACTTGGAACAAATCTTCTTTAGTCGCCGATGAAATACACCAGGAAATAAACAAGCAAATAGAAAAATATACCGCATCAGTGTCGGGTTGGAAATTTGAAATGATTACAGAAGTTTTATTTCATACAATGAAATATAACGTATTACGTGGTAGTTCTTACGTTGATCTTCCGCCAAAGATAAAAAATAAAAATGCTGTATTAATGTAAAACACTACGATAACAAGTGGTTCCAATGGGCCGTTCTTTCTGCATTGCATCCACAAAATCAAAACGCTGATCGCGTCGATAAATACTTGCTTATACATCAAAACTAGATTTTAACGGAAATCAATTTTCCGGTAGCAGAGAATCAAATACAATAGTTCGAACAACAAAAAAATATTTCTGTTAATGTATTTGGTCTTGACGAGCATGAAAATGTTTACCCCAGGTATACAGATATATTTCAGCGACTGCTAATCAATCAACAATAAACTTATTGTTTTATAAAATCCATTACGTTTCGATAAAAACTTCAATGGGCTCGTTGGACGTCAATATAACAAAAATAAAAATAAAAAGTATTTTTGTTATCGTTGCTTGCAGGGGTTTTCCGAGGATAAAAGTAAACCAGATCAACCTGATAAACGATTACAGGAGCATCTGAAATATTGTGCTAATGTGAAGCGAATAACAATGCCAGGTGAAAAAAAAGTATTAAACTTTAAAAACTGTAATCACAAGCTAAAAATACCATTTGTTATTTACGCCGATTTCGAGTGTTTACTTGTTCCAGTATCAGGCGCAGAAAATAATCCAAATCAATCAAGTACAAGACAAATACAACATCACGTTCCATGCGGAGTTGCTTATAAAGTAGTTTGTTGTGTTGATGACCGTTTTTCATTGCCATTAAATTGTACCGCAAGTCCTGCAAGGACTCGCAGAGTCATGCGGTTTAGCTGTTAAAAACTCTAATCGACGATGTTAATATAATTTTCTATAAATGACTCCAATGAAAACATTAACACCCGAACAGAAAATAGAGTTTACAAAAGCAATTGATTGCCATATTTGCGAGAAAAAAACATTAGGCGAAGATCGAGTGCGTGATCATTGTCATTTGCCTGAACAATATCATGGACCAGCACACAACAATTGGAATCTAAAATTTCATGCACCAGTTTTTATTCCAGTTGTTTTACACAATTTCCAAGGATAGACGCGCACATAATCGTAGAAGCATTTGGTGACGCTGATATTAAAGCTAGCCTAAAACTTGATAATGGAATAAAGTGTATTCCAAATAATTTTGAAACATATATGTCAGTTACGTTGGGGAAATTACGTTTTATCGACAGTCTGCAGTTTATGGCAGCGCCGTTGGATGAACTAGTGCGTGGTGGTAGTAGTTTTAATAATTTACAAAATTGTTTCGGTGACAAATTTAATCTACTAACAAAAAGAAGGTATTTTTCCATTCGAGTATCTTGATTCTTTGGAGCAGATTTGATGAAACGTCGCTACCTGACAAAGATAAATTTTATTCTCAACTAAAAAATAAAAATATAACAGATGATGAATATAATTACGCAAAAGAAATCTGGAGTAAATTTAACTGTTAGACATTTGGTGATTATCATGCTTTTTATACTTGAAAAGCGATGTGTTATTGCTAGCAGATGTATTTGAAAGTTTTCGTCGAGTCAGTTATGAAATTACGGATTGCATCCATGTTGGTATTATTCTGCGCTTGGACTATCGTTGGACGCTCTGTCAAAAACAAGTAAAATCGAGTTGGAGCTGCTAACAGACGTGGATATGTTTAATTTTATAGAGCGCGGTATCCGATGCGGCATTAGCGTCATCAAAAACAAATACGCACGCGCCAACAAGAAATATTTAAAAAACTTTAACGAAAATATTCCGTCGAGTTATATTATTTATTTAAATGAAAATAATTTGTACGATTATGCTATGTCAGAGTCGATGCCGTATGGCGGATTTCATTGGATAACGCCAGGTCAATTTTTATCGGAAACAGAAAAAGATTTACCAAATAATGTTTGTTACTTTGTTGAAGTTGATCTTGATTATCCCGATTCATTGCATGATGTACATAATGATTATCCATTTTGTGCAGAGTCTATGATAGTTGATTACAGTTTGTTGTCGCGCGAACAACAAGCAATGACAACAGCTATTGACTCAATGGTTAGTGAGCTCGTTCCAAATTTGTTAAACAAACAAAATTACATGCTACATTACAAAAATCTGAAACAAGCAGTAGTTGCTGGGATTGTTTTAAGAAACGTTCATCGCGTGTTAAAGTTTAATCAGTCAAAGTGGATGGCAAATTATATTGACTCAAATACTAAAGGTCGCGCTATTGCTAAGACCGACTTTGAAAGGAACTTTTTTAAGCTGACGAATAATTCCGTCTTTGGTAAAACAATGGAAAATATTAGAAAGCGAGTCAATATCGAGATGGTTAATGATATCAACCGTAGAAATAAACTTGTAAATGATGACGGTTTTGTTAACATGAATATATTTAATGAAAATCTTGTAGCGATACAGCGACGAAAAACAAACCTAAAGTTGAACAAACCAATTTACGTTGGAGCAGTTGTACTTAATCTGTCCAAGTGGCTGATGTATGATTTTCATTATAATTTTGTTAAAAAGCAGTGGCCCAACTCAGAGTTAATGTTTACTAACACGGATTCGTTAGTATATGAGATAACATGTGAAGCTGCTTATGATGATATCTACAACAATAATAATTTATTTGACTTATCGGATTATCCACGCGATAGTGGGTTTCACAATGATACAAACAAAAATGTTATTGGGAAATTCAGGGACGAGTTTATGTTTACTCCAGTAAGAGAATTTGTGGGACTCCGCAGTAAAATGAATGCCGTGCTCCTCGACGACAACAAACTAACAAAAAAAGCAAAAGGTATACCGCGAGGATATGTAAAAAAATGTATGAAATTTGATGATTTTAAAGCTGCGCTTAACGGTGATATTAGTTTTGTTAAAACAAATGTTATTAGAACAAATTTGAGACTGACGTCAATATAAAGCGCGGATTAAGTAATTTCGATGACAAACGTTATTGAAAAAATGGAATTAATACATTTGCACTTGGTCATTATGCCAACGACGCAGTTGGCGTTGGGGAGGATATACTTGATATCATCTTTAATTAATTTTCTCTAAACTTTAGAAATAATGTTCAAAAATTTAACAGTAACAGATGGAAGCAGCAGCAAAATTAAAAAATTTGACAATCGACGGTCAACCATTAACAGTTGAAATTACTGATGAAATTTCAGGAATTTGCTTTAGCAAATTTGATAAACTAAAACTTTCACTCATGAAATCAGACGACAGCAAATATTTTAATTATCTCGAGCAATTCAGTGACCTGCTAATGTCGAGATACGATAACTTCCATGATCCAATCAGTCGACAAAAATATACTAAACTTAGCATTGATCTAGATCGGTCAAAAGTTACAGTTAAAGGCGGTAAGTATCCTCTCAATAAAACGGCAATGAAAGAATTCAAGATTCAAGGTGGCCGCTATCGCTTAACCGGCTTGAGGCAGCTGTCCGGATTTTTGTGCCGTTTTCATGATCTATGTGCTTATTGTCTGTCTTCGTCTGCGTTATTGTGTTCATCATGCACTGGCTGTTCTTTTCGAATGTGTTTCTTCATCTTCTTGTATTGGAAACGAGAAAAATTAGACTTTTTCTCAGCTGTCTTGCTCCGCTGTTGCGGCTTCCTTTGTTATCGAACAAGCCGCCATTACGTGATACTTGCCAGCCTACCCGTTTATGCTATGATGGATCCTCATTAATTGCGTTAAATGACAACTCCTTGGCTCTCCACACTACATTGTGCACTAGACTAAACGATCTGGGACTACATTCATCATTCCATAATTGTAAACGGAAGCGAAAAAAGAAGCGTTGTTTCAAAGCTGGCCGGCGTAGAACAGGAAGAAGAATTCCAGTTATCTCTCTTTCGCCCTTTCCGGCGCAGAAATTTAAAAATTCGGCCGTTAATTTAGACAACCTAATCCAAATTCCAATTAAATCGTCAACCTTTGTGTCAGCTATCGAAGAGATACCACTGCGCATCGCATTATTCAATGCCCAATCAGTAGGACCACCGGAAAAGCGCACAGAAATAGTTAATTTTATCAACGATCAGAATATCGACGTCTTTTTCCTGACAGAAACATGGCTAAAAACATCAAGCGATGAACTCAAGTGCGCGGATCTAACACCCACCGGTTACTCCATCAAGTCGTTCCCCCGCCACTCTCGCGGAGGTGGAATTGCTGTCATCGCAAAGACCTCCATGATCAATCGTCTTAACTACACAACAACTTTCAGTTTCGACCACACATCGTTTGAACTAGTCCAAACTACACTCACACTGGAACAAAGGTCAGTCCATTTTTTCTGCCTCTACCGCCCTCCTCCTAGTAGAAAAAACAAGCTGACAGAATCTCTCTTTTTGGAGCAGTTTCCGAATCTCCTGGAGTATGGAAATTCGATAGGTGGCAACCTGATTATTCTTGGAGATTTCAACTTTCACTTTGACTGTCCTGGAAACCCATGCACATCGAAACTCCTAGATTCCATTCACGTTTTCAACCTCAAACAGTCAGTTAGCCAACCCACCCATAAACATGGTCACATATTAGACTGGATTCTTTACAGACCTGATGATAATATTCTTCAGTCCTCCCTGGTGTCCCACGAACTTTCATCAGATCACCTCTGCATTATATGCCATCTTGACGTATCAGTCCCTAACCCTCCACCTTTATTCGCTACTAAGAGAAACCTCCGTATGATAAACAGAACCAAACTAATGCATGACATCCAAGCAAACCTAACAACTAGCTTACCTACTACAGCAGAACAACTTGATAACTGCCTGCGTTCATTGCTCGACAAACATGCCCCAGCAACCAAGTGCAGAGTAGCAATTCAGAAGTGTTCTCCGTGGTATAGCAGTGTCAGGGACCAGCTTCGCACTGCTAAAAGAGACCGCCGTAAAGCTGAGAGGCTTTGGCTTTCCACCAGACTCACTATTCATAAGCAGATCTATGATGCCGCTAAGAAAAATGTCACAAACATAGTCCATGCAGCGAAATCAGCCCACTACAGTACTAAGATCATGGAAAGTTCCAGCTGCAAAGAGCTATTTGAGATTACTAACAAGCTGATGTCAAGGAACAAATGTACACCACTTCCAGCTACCTTCTCTCTAGTCGACCTTCCGGACCTGTTTGCAAATTTCTTCCGTGACAAAGTACAAACCATCAGAGATAAACTTGACAACACAATTTCAGTTGACTCGTCGTCACCATACAGTTGCGATACAGAATTTCAGCGGCAACCGTTAGCAGCATTTGAACCTGTCTCTATGGATTTAGTACGTACAATCGTGATGAAGAGTGCACCAAAGTCATGTGAACTGGATCCGATTCCGACGTCACTGCTGCTAGAGTGCTTGGATGCAATAATGCCTTCACTAACTGATGTTATTAATACCTCTCTCTCATCTGGGGAATTCCCATCATTTTACAAAACTGCCATTGTAAAGCCTCTGCTGAAGAAACCAACACTCGACCATAATGATTTAAAGAACTACCGCCCAGTTTCTAATCTCCATTCATGTCAAAAATCTTAGAAAAAGTTGTTCTATCCCAACTTGTATCTCATCTGAATTCAAACAGTCTTTTTAGCAATGTACAGTCTGCATATCGCCCTTGCCACAGTACTGAAACTACTCTTCTGAAAGTAGTCAATGACCTTCTCTCTGCTTTGGATAGCGGAAAGATTACAGTCCTCACTCTCCTTGACTTGTCTGCAGCATTTGACACTATAGACCATGATATATTACTTCACCGTCTCCAGCATGTATTTGGCATTCATGATACGGCCTTACTATGGTTCAAGTCCTACTTGGTCAACAGGACACAAATTGTGTCCGCAAATGGAAAACACTCCATCCCAGTTGATCTGTGCTGTGGTGTTCCACAGGGGTCTGTTCTTTGGCCTGTTCTCTTCATTCTATGCACTCAGCCACTCTCAAGTGTCGTAGATCATCATCCAGTGTCTCACCAATTGTATGCTGATGACACCCAAATATACAAATCTAGCCATCCAGCCGAAGTTGAAGCTACCATCCAAGGCGTAGAGAGGTGCATTTCCGATGTGAAATCATGGATGACATGTAACAAGCTGCAGATGAATGATGATAAAACTGAAGCCATCCTGATTACAACACAAAGACTTTCTCATTCACATCCTTCACCTCAGACAATAAATATCAGCAACACCAACATTAAATTCACACAGTCAGTACGAAACCTCGGTGTCACTCTCGACAGTACTCTCGTTGCACCAACATGTCATGAACATATGCAAGGCTGCATATCTTGAGCTGAGACGAATCAGCTCCATTCGCAAGTATCTTTCAGTTGATGCCACTAAAACACTTGTGTGTTCCTTAGTACTTTCAAGACTGGACTACTGTAACTCAATTCTGTCTGGTTCGTCTCAATATCTACTTCAGAAACTTCAAAAAGATTAAAACACAGCTGCTCGGATCATCCTTAGAGTACCACGATCAGAGCACGCCTCTCCTCTGCTCTCTACCCTACACTGGCTATCCATACGATCCAGAATTAAACACAAAATTTGTTCTCTGTGCTACGTTTCACTGACGGGCTCCAGTCCAACATACCTATCTGATCTCACCCATGTGTACACACCTGCAAGATGCTTACGCTCCTCTTCTGACACTCGTATTCTCATCATTCCCACTATGAAGATGAAATCATATGGACAACGCTCTTTTGCATACCAGGGCCCAGCAACGTGGAACGAATTGCCCACTGACTTAGACACAAAGACACCGTGATCTCATTCAAGAGCGCTCTTAAAACTCACCTATTTCAACTGCAAGAACAGACTTAAAGACCTAATAATGTATCCTTGCCTTAAATATTTACAGCATATTTTCTGTTTCTACTTTCGTGGTGTTTGTTTTTAATTTTGTAATCATATCATTATATATGTTTTTAAGTGTTGTCAAATGTTGTAAAGCGCTTAGAGCTTCTAAAGATTAGGCGCTATACAAAGTCCTCATTATTATTATTATTATTATTATTATTATTATTATTATTATTATTATTATTATTATTATTAATTATTTGAATGTCATCGTCTAGTAAGTGGGAAAATAAAGTTTTGTTTATATCATCGTAACAATGAAATATTTCTTATATATACCGTTGAAACTTTGACATTGGGTGAAGAAGTTCTTTAAATTTTAAAAATAATCGGATCTAAAATTTTCTTTAAATGAATTTTATTTAAACTTAATAAATAATCTGATCAGTAGTAAGTAAATGTGGGGTTTCTGGATCATAGACCCCCACTCCGCACCAAACACATGTTGTCATCTTTTTATTGACCAAAATGTATCTGAGCCAGAAACCTCATCGTACTTGAACATTTAAAAAAAAATATTCAGGTGGTCTCGAAGATGGTGATCTAGATGGTATTTTGTATTTGTTTTGACGGGGGAGTGGGGTCTATCAGCCAGAAACCTCATTTACCCACTACTTATATATATATATATATATATATATATATATATATATATATATATATATATATATATATATATATATATACATATATATATATATATATATATATATATATATATATATATATATATATATATATATATATATATTTACATATATCTGTTTGTAAATGACTAGGTGGAGATGGTTTTAAGATTGCAAATACGCTTAATGGTTTTGGCTACCATTGTTTCGGGATTTAAAAAAATGAGATTTTGTGTTGGAACTAATAAAGAGGTTCAATTATTCATAAAAGCACGTTTGGCTCCAACATGAAAACGCATCAATAACGCTATTTTCAGGGTTTGTTAAGTTCAGAAGCTAAGATTGTCAATTACAGAGTATGCTTCATGCAGCATTACTAAAAGCCAAGATCGACTTCCGATAAACATAACATGCCAATAACTGCGATAGAACACATGTTAAAAATGTTGAATTAATTCCTGTACAGAAATTTAGAGTTTCAATGACTGCGAACACTTTACCTTGTGTCTGTGAAAAAAATAATTAAGAAAGATTGCATCGGAATTTACGGACTTAATTATAGTTAAAGGGTAACGTGTAATAACAGTAGCATTTCATTACTTATTTCGATGAAATGCTTGATGATTTGGAAGACGTGTACTGGATAAATTACGCGGATACATCATTTTCAGATATCTCTGCAACATCATTTTAGTCAAGAATGCTGGTTCTCTTGGAAAAATACAATATGAGGAGAGGTCGGCACGTTCCATATGCAGACGTTTCTTTCTTCACGTTGTCATTTGTATGTTTATTATTAATAGAAAAATAAATACTGCATTATCTGATTTTACAATTCAACAATGCGCTGATAGAAAATGGTTAAGTTTTGTTCGGAACAGTTCTACAAAAGCATTGCATGTCTTGTTCCTGCAATTGAATACAAAATAGGGAATGGATATCAGACTAATGAAGTTGAATTTGGTATTTGAAGATCTCACTTCCAAGATGCCAAATTGCGAGAAACGCTGCAGTTTGTTAATTTCATTTGCAGATTTTCTTCTGTGGAAAAAATGCTAATTGTAATGCAGATGCAATGAACTAGATCGTTACAAGTCACTTCTTTGATTAGTTTTGAGGCTTCCCAATACAAAATTTGAGCCTTTTCTAATCCACTCATCCGTACTTGCGTGTACTCCACATAGCTTGCAGCGTATCCTACTTCATCTAAGACTGGAATGATAAACTTGAGGACCAAATTAATTGTGATTTCTGATATGTAACTACGTATACTAGGACTTGGTATTTCTGCAGATTTATATAAAACAAAACAACACAGATCATAACAAAAATAACGTCGTAATCTTCTTGCATATTTAACTCTGGATAATTTCAATAATTCTCTGTTACTTTCCATTGTTTAAATCTTTGAGTTACTCTGTGCATTTTCTCTGATGTGTTTTTGAATTTTCACAACTTGCAAAACCACTTTTGTGCAATGGAAGCTAATGTATATGTCATTATTGCCCATGTATGTATGTATGTATGTATGTATGTATGTATGTATGTATGTATGTATGTATGTATGTATGTACGTATGTGTGTGTATGTATGTATGTATGTATGTGTGTGTATCTGTCTGTCTGTCTGTCTGTATGTATGTATGTATGTATGTATGTATGTATGTATGTATGTATGTATGTATCTATGTATGCATGCATGCAGGCAGGCAGGCAGGTATGTTGGTAGGCTGGTAGGCAGGTATATATATAGGTATATATGTATGCACATGTAGCTACTGACTAGCTTTCTTACATACACACATTAGTCGAGCCGAGACTCGAACTCTAGTATACAGAAGTGAGACATGTAGGTAAGTGATCAATAAAGGCGAGTGCCCTTGAAAACTTTGCACCAGGGGCTCTGAATGTCACTACATCGTATCTTTGTCATATATATATATATATATATATATATATATATATATATATATATATATATATATATATATATATGTAATTAAAAGGAAACGAGTCTTGCCGAGTTTCCTTTTAATGAAAACTTTATACAACGAGTGGTATATCATTGATACAGCGTACATACTGTACATATATTTTATTTATATCACATACAAATACATATATTTGCCCTTTGAACGGTTACGATTTACTGCAGGCATCTGCGTATTGATCGAGTGAATGAACTCCTCACATCCTCGAGTGTGTCCGCTACAAATTGTAGTTCTATGCCTTTTGTGGCTATTCACAATCACTTTTGCATATTGATGAGTTGATTGTTTTCTTTTTTTTAGTTTCTATTTTTCTTCACATTGATTAAATCAATATCATACACACTTATGATGTAAACATAAAAGATGGTTTTAATCATAAAAGTAGAGCACTACAAACACTAGGTTAGCTATGCCATTTACATGAGCGCTAAGCCATTCACCTACCGGCTCATGGAAATTAATGTGGAATAGAAACTAAACAAAATTACGAACCAACAAGAGGTAACTAAAATACTCTCTCTCTCTCTCTCTCTCTCTCTCTCTCTCTCTCTCTCTCTCTCTCTCTCTCTCTCTCTCTCTCTCTCTCTCTCATCCTTTGGTCAGTTTGACTTAATTTTTTCCATCATCCAGAGATATCGTGGGATGACACAAACGAAAATCCTCTACGTTCGTCATTTCATAGCTTTTAACCAGTATCTTGCTAATATGGTTCAGAGAGAGAGAGAGACAGACAGACAGACAGACAGACAGAGAGACAGAGAAAGAGACAGAGAGACAGAGAGAGAGACAGAGAGACGGAGGAAGAGACCTATTGGACATTATCATATTTAATAAATAATAATCGATTTTTAGAACATTATAGTATGTTTAAGAAACAGCAACAAAACAAAACATTAACTACATCACAGTATGTGTACCACGTAACCGAGGAATTTACTGTATAATGTCGACATAGTTTGCAACTTTGTATCATTGATAAACACTGTAGATAAATCCCAAGGAAAAGTGCTCACGTATCGTTACGACGAACCATATTCTTGTAGGTCACTTGGTGTAATTTCTATTTCAAGGTTTTAATCCAGCTCAAATTCCTTTCCCTCTCACACCACATTTCTGCGTAGTTTGTCCGTTATGTATGAGAGGGGAGTGGAAACAGAAAGCAGAAAGGATTGTGATGAAGATGTGTACCATATTAAACTCATTAAGAAAACGAGGATTATTAATACTTTTTATCGTTATTTTCATACGTCACTAATGATTAATGTGTGGAAATTCATCATTGATCTAGAATCGCCTGCAGACGGTCGCTAGAATGTTTATACATGCGCATTATTGCTCCATGGGCGGATCATAATTTGATATACCAATACTATTGGTATATCAAATTGCTTTATACCAACACTTTAAATGCCTTTTAT
>JAECUM010063912.1:0-29484 GCA_016617855.1 Megalonaias nervosa | reverse complement strand
GTGTAACTTTGCCATGAAGTGCCGCAGTTGCAGTAGCTATAGCATTAGCATCAGCTCCCTCTCCTTAACGTGCCACATTGCATCATTGTCTGTAGCCTTTCGTACGAGTACAACCGTATGTTTGGCTCCAAAAATGACTTTTCTGACATTTCTGCAAAATCCAAATATGTGCGACAGTGGAATTGCACATGAAAAATTTCTATCTTTCAACATTGATCGACGCGCTGCAAATCCCAAGTTGAAATTTGGATTAACACCATGAACCACCGGCCACACATCAGCGTCAGCGTTGTTGGCGTTGTTTCTAGGTCGTCTTATATTATATTGTGTGTTATTAGGGTGATCAGAAGTGTCCTTTACAAACATCATTGATGGACCAGCTGATCTTGAATAATCATCGCTGTATCTTGCAAGTCCAAGTATCGTTGTGGCAACGTCGACGTCTTTCTGAATTGATTCAATATTTTTTCCATCAATCATGTACGTAGCGCTGTCAAATAACGCCATAATACCATTATTAACAAAACCAAAAACATCATTATTATCGTATTCAGTACAATCATGTTTATAAATTTTACCTTCTACTTCAATAAAAGCCTCAGCGGGTAGAAAATACCTACTTGTATCCTGAACCTGTAGTTCGATTCGTCCACGCTGATCTGGAATTCGTGCGTCGTAAGAATAATACTGATAATCACGCATAGACTCATCTTTGAGAACTGGTGCGTCCATGTCAAACGCGGGGTCAGATATGCGCTTAAACATCTTTATTATTATCGTCTTCGTCTAACTCGAAGACCACTTCTTGCTATCAAACTAGCGGTTATATTTTTTTCCTTTTCCGACATCGGGATATCAGCTAACTCCGCTAGTTTTTGATTAGCGGTTTGATTTATTATTTTACTTACACTTGCGGGCATCACTTCAGTGCTAGCCAATTTCACAGGTTGAGGTCGGGCCGCTTGTGGTCTGCGTATTAATCTTGATAGTCTATCTTTGATTGCTGAGAATGCTTTGCTAGCAATATTACCAACAGCGCTTATACCTTTTTCACGAACAACATCAATAGCTTTCATTCCTAGTTGTTTTGCAATCGGTATTGCTTTTGGGGCTATTCTTCTAAACAGACCCTGAACAACATCACCTAGTCCATCTCCGTAGGTCGTTTTGTATACTGGTAATCGAGAGTTTATTACCTTGACCATGGTACGTCCACGTTGAGTACCATGCACGATCATTTTGTTATTAAATGACTTTATCACTAATTGTATCTAATCACTGTGGTAATCATCGGCGATTTCATTAATGAGGGATCGATATACATTAATATCCATGATACCACCTGTAAATAATCGTTTACAACTATCAGCTGCTTCATTAATGATTTCTGGGGAATTATTACCAGCTCGTTTTCCTCCAATGAGAATTTCTAGTCGATCGACATCAGCAAGAACGTTATTGGGACAAGTAATAAGACCACTTCCTAGACCACTTCCAGTTGCTCCAGGAGCGTCTCGAAATTCTTCTTCTTCCTTACTTGTTGTTTGGACTGGTTGTAATCGTTTTTGTTCTTGTTTTTGTTGTTGTAGCTTTTGTTGTAATCGTTTTATTTCTTCTTGTTGTTCTTGTTCTCGTTGTTGTAGCTTTTGTTGTAGTTGTTGTGCTCGCTGTTGTCGTTCTTGTTGTTGTTGTTGTGTTAGTTGTGGTGATGATTTAAGTTTTGGTAATGATGGTGATGATGGTAATTCAAATTGTGGTGGTGATGATGATGATGGTAATTCAAATTGTGGTGGTTGTGGTGGTGTTTTTTGTTGTTGTTTTGGATGTTTTTGTTTCTTTTGTTTTATCTCTTTTATTCTTGATTCGATTAAATTATCAATTTTCCTAACATAATCATGATATAATGAATCATCATCTCTAGCTTGTTCAACATTCATATTTATGCGATATAAATATTTTCGCCATTGTTTACTGTTTCTAATATCTTCTACGTGTTCAGGTTTCATTAATTTACGTCTTTGACCAAAACTATCCACAGCAAACACAACTAGTTGATCTAGGTTCAAGTTTTTAATACCTTAATAGTTTCTTCATCAAATTTATTTATCAATTTAGCAGTACTTATTACACGACTCTTTCGTTCAGGGGCTGGTGCTTCAGCACCTTCTGCTTCATCATCTTCAGGTTGATCTTCATCCTCAGGTATTTCCGGGACTGGCATCGCAGCAGCTATTTCGGCTGGAAGTTCACGTAAAAATTTTTTTGTCTTTTTTGTTCTTCTTGCTATTTTTTCAGTTCCTTCTGCTATTTTTCCAGCTGCTTCAGCGGTTTTCTCTAACACAGGTTGAATACCTTTAGTGGTCTCAGTGATAGGTTTAAATAATTTTTTTGTATCCTCTTCAAATTCAACTTGAGATTCCTGACGCGATTGTAATTGTTGCTTAACAGAATCACGAACAGGTAGATATTTTTTAATTGCCTCTAATCGCTCTCGAGTTAATTTAGCTGAGTGTGGTTCTCCAATACTCATTATTGATAATATCTATAATGGCTGTTTAATTTATAGCAGCAGAGAGGGTGGACGACATACGCGTAGTGACCAGATTGTGAAAAAATCAGAAAAAATCTGGTCAATTAGAGAAGTTTTTACTATTAAGCCAAAAACTTTTTTTCAGCCTTCGTAGGAACCCTTAAATTTCAACAATAAAGTCTCTACAAAGTTGTAGGGTCCACCCTCTCTGCTGCTCCCCCATACCGTTTATGATGAAGAGCCACTGGCTTGGTCTGGGACTAAAAGTGCCATGGAGAACGTGGAATAATACTGTCCACGGATCACGTATCCTTAGATGAATAGAGTCTCGTGCGCAAACTTCATCTCCCACACCTAGCAGAACAAGCACATTACAGGGACTTCGGACACTAGTGTTAGTAGGACCAGAACCAGTGTACACTATAACACGGCATAGTGGTGACCCATTTTTGACAACCTCTACGTCTGGAGTGCTTTATCCTTCTGATGAAATTGTCATCAATACGAGATATAACCTTGCCACTGGCGCATGGAATATTCCACTATTTCTTTCATATCCATTTCCCAGATTAAGGTAGATATCACGGAACATGATAGGCTGACCATTGGCAAAGTGTATCAAATCATTAGAAATCCTTGCTGTAAATGCGCTGTACATAGACGCCGATTTTCGTATCATTTCTAAATAGAAATAGAGAATGCAACTCGAGACACTGGTACATCTGTTTGACAATTGTAACATTTATAAATGTAAATTAAAGATACAGTAATACAATTCTAAAGGAAAGATAATTATAACCGTTGACGTATTGCAGATGAAATTTTAATGAGCTGATCAGGGTCATGACAGAGCGCCCAGGCATTGGAATAGAAACGATCGGGCATGTGTTTGCACCTTTAGTTGGGTGTAAACGTTCCGAAAGATAAAAGGCATTAAGTAGCAGCATGATTGTGTCATGAATGGATAATAGAAATGGAAAATTAAAACAGAAAAATATTCATGACAAATGAATAGAGTATAGCTAATTGTGTGCTGGGTGAAAGTTAAAGGAATTAATTATGTAAGAATGAAGAAACAAACAACCCAGCGCAGTACCTGAATTAAAATTTTCGAATCACCACGAGAAACAAATAAGGGACAAGAAAATTATATTGATAAAATAGGAAGGAAGTGTAAATATTGGTTCATTGGAACGATTGCAATGCAGTTTGTCATTCCGTGTTTGTTGTCATGCATGTGTTCAAAACTTGTAATTGTTGTTGACAATTTGTAATCACTGCTCTCTTGGCCTATATACTATGAAGTAAAGTAAAGGTTCTCATTTTATCATTATTTTCTATTCTTTTAGGAAACATTACATTTTGTCGTAGATAACGCCATCAGAGAATATTTACT
Source organism: Megalonaias nervosa (assembly GCA_016617855.1). NCBI lineage: Eukaryota > Metazoa > Mollusca > Bivalvia > Unionida > Unionidae > Megalonaias > Megalonaias nervosa. Next base: position 25,558 of record JAECUM010063912.1, on the reverse strand, counting down.
TTTTGCCTTTTCGTAAGGGTCATCTAAACTCTGCCAAATGTATAGTTTTCCTTTTAAAAATGTCTCAGCATTTGGTCAGAGACAAAACTCTTCATGGCATTCTTAATAGAGAATTTCACAAAGATACAAACACAAACCTTCCATGCATGCTTAATACTGAATTTCACAGAGACACACACAAACCTTCCAGACAGAATATAGAATTTCACACAAGGATAAACAAACCTTCGATGTATGATTTATAAAGAATTTCACAGAGACGCACACAAATCTTCCAGGCATGCTTAATACAGACTGTCACACAGAGACACAGGCACCTTCCAGGCAGGCTTAATAAAGGCTTTCAAACACACACACACACACACACACACACACACACACACACACACACACACACACACCTCTTCCAAATATGCTTAATACAGAATGTCACACAGAGACACACACAAACTCAACACAGATAAAACAGAATGAGATAAAACGATGAGTAATGTTTACATTTTTTGATATCAGCACATGCAGAATGTTCACCAACAGTTCGCTTGGATTGCACTATGCTAATCATCGATTCCTTTCTGTTTTTAATTTCATTTTTGCGACCATGTCTTCCGTCTATCGTAACTTCATTGTTATGACTATGTGTTTCCTCTATTCTGTCTTCGCTTTCGTTAATGTATTCATATCCTACCACCATTTCAACTTCATCTTTTTGATCATGTTCGTTCTCTTTTTCGTCTTGCCTTTAAGTCGTGGCATCAATTATGAAAACAGATTCATCGTGTAAAAGTCTAAAATCATTTTTACTATGTCCTTTTAATTGTATATTCTTACTCTCACGTTCAAACAGCTTTAATTCTTTTACAGTCATTAGTATTTTCTTTCGCCAAACTCTCATCATCCTTTGCTCATGCTGAATTGGCTTAAGCTTTTCTTTTATCGATGACAAATCGTTTTGAATGCTGTGAATCATTTTGGGGTCAGCTTTGAACCCATCTAGTTGTTCAACCGTATCAATCAATACGTCCTTTTAAATCGCTCGCCAAAGCTTGATCATTCTCTTCTCTTTTGAGTCTTATCTGGTCCCTTCCCTGAGAATTCTTTCTCTTTAGCTCTTGCTGGTTCCCTGCAAATCCCTGCACAATACGTCTCAGTTCTGTGTGCTCTTCCTTCAGTTTCTTTAGTTCCGAGAACATTTCATGTACAAACTTAACGAACTCACTTCCCAAAGTTTATTGTGAAATAGTTGCTGAAGACTGGGTTCTTGAAAAGGTACAGCAGGTGAATATCAAATATGATGCAAAGAACATAGGAGTCATCTTTACCAAAGTCCAACAGTTTGTATCCGTGACAAACGGCATACAAACTTCAGTTAGTTTATCACTCTGCTAAAGGAGAGGCGTTTGGTCACTAGGACTCCAACTGTACGCGACAAATGGAGATAGAGGCCGTAAAATGTACAGCATTTAGTAACCGATGACTGAGAATAAATCAATAAAAGAATCAAATCTTTCTTTTAGGCAAGTGCTAAAAGTTTCTTAACGCCCTGAATCGACTCTTACGCAGTCAGCTAATATGTCAATATTCTATCATGTCCAAGGTTGTTTTTTGGAAATTATCGTGTGACCTTTCTAACACCAGTTACAATTAATTGGAAATAGAGACCAATCTACGCTTCCTGTGTTTAACACTTTATCAGTAATGCTTTTACGAACAAATAGAAACAAACTTTCTTCCAGAATGTTTCAAATGATTTGGAGATAGACAATAGAATGTTCCACCTCGGTTACTATCTTCTTACCTAAGCGACCCATGTAAAATAATTTGCTATATCCTTGTGTATAATAACTTTATTTTGACGTGACTTTTGTTGATTGTTCAATAAAAAATAATTAATTTATCAGAAGTGGCAGAAGTCTGTTGATTCGTAAGGTCAGATGGTGCTTAAATTTTGTTCTTAAAATATATTACACACATTTTTATAACAGAATCTGTCAGTTTTCTTTTTTGCCTTGACGATTAATTCGACAGGTAGTTTTGCTCAGTATTCTTTTTCTTTTGTCATTATGTATTAAATGCTCCACACAATATTGGTGGAGAAAGTGTGGAAATTTTATTCAAATTAAGAGTCGCTCAGTGTAATACAAAACAATTTGTTTTATCAGTGCTAACTGTGCTAGCTTATACTGACCAAAAATCGACCAGAGCACTTTTCAATTGCTAATTCTGAATTTTTGCCATCTTCGTTATCTCTGCGACTTTTTAGTATTTGTTCACCGTTAAACCATATATTACAGGTTTGAAACAATGTTACCCATTTCATACATATGTGTGTGTGTGCGTGTGTGTGTGTGCGTGTGTGTGTGTGTGTGTGTGTTGCTAATTCTACTTCTAAAGTCACGGTGAGAGACAAATGTTACTGATTTCTTTGAAAGATAAAACATTTCCATCAAGTCTTCTTTTATAGTTCAATGTTTTACTTGAATTTTATTTATCAACGTTTCTTTACTCACAAACAATGCCTTAAGAAGTGGTATTTTTTTATTCCTATTGAAGTACATTTTGCCAGAATATCTAACACAAATCCCAATGATTAAAGTTCTGAATAAACTTTAATAGTATTCTTAAATAAATCTACTGCTTAAAGTGTTGGTGTGCCTGAAGAGTCCCGAGGCCAAGGTGATGTGCCAACGGTCTTTTGCAAACATTCCTTCTCGATTGTGGAATAATTCCTCTGGTGCTTATTTAATTTATTAGAAAAATAGCACACTGCATGATCTACACCATTTTTGTCTCCAACGCCATCATTATAATTAATAGTGCTTATCTGTAATACAGGCCACTGACCCATGATACATATCCATACATCATGCGGTACAAAAAGATGTTATATTGCGTAACAAAAGAACGTCGGATCTACATTAATCACTCAAAGTCAGAAAATATGCTATTTTTAAAATGTGAAAAGTGTAAATATGAAAACTATTGCACCTAATTATTGCCTATATTTAACCTTGAAATACATCATGAAAGGTTCAAAACCTTTTGAAGACTGTTGATATGAATCTTGCTGTTAATAGAACATGACCTGTCGCATCGTAGAATCGCAGTTTAGAAACAACACTTTGCTTCCGATCTTTCCCTAGTTATTGGAGATCTTCACAGTTCATCATGTCAGACAGGTGATAAGAAGTTTGGGTCATTAAATGTTGCCTTGTTCAAATTCAGTGGAGTGTTGTGTTACATTGGTATTTACAGTCTCAACATGAGTAAAACAAGTGAGACAGAATTCAAGGTCTTTCCCGTTTGCTCCTGCCAATTTTTGCATATGTTATTGAAGTTACAAGTGTGGCAGTTCTAGTGGTCAGGCACGATTGCAGCAAATTCATCATAGGATATTTCACCATCTTTCAACCCCGATGATATCATCGATGATATAGTTGCACGTTGTTGCTCCAGCGACTACAGCGGACACTGCATATACAACGTTGTCGATGACGACGATGCGTCTGCTATAATTTTTTGTTTTATCGTATGATAGTCGATGATGTATTCCAGCAATGCCTTCCACGCACATGCCTGATTATATCTGTAAGACTGTGAGAGATTCGTACGCCAATCCAAATTCATTGCCATTATATATGTATTAAGTAATCAACTGAGGTGTTCGAGCGACAAATTCAAGACACCACCAGTACATCGCCACGTTTAAATTTTTATCTGAGGAATCCACCATGAATATTTCTTCGGTATTTTGATTTCGAATGATTGACACGGTTCCAGAATATTCATCGGATGAATGACGTCATGGACATTTGACCATGTTGCTGATCCAGAGCCTACCGTGTTTACAGTGTTGAAGATGTATGAATTACACCTGTATCAATCTTTCCGGTGCGCTCAACGAAGTCGGGGATTGCGCCAGATATATCTGCGAGCGTTTTGTTAATCGCTGTGATTGAAGTTTGAAAATTCTCCGAAGATTTATAAACGTGGTTACACGAGAATCATACTCAGATCGCAGTGTGGTTAATTTATATCCTTTGTGGTGTTATTTCATATTTCATCGTTGCGGCGTCATCGTCAGATGCTGGTTCTCTCAAAATAACAATTCGATTTCCGTTCATGTAGAGTTGACTTGTCATTGCATTGCCGGTTTTAACAACACGTTTATGGATCAATATTGATCCGCTTAAGTCTCTGATTTTTCCACCAACAGTAAATACTACGCTGTTATTGGCGGTCGAACTTAAAATTCGCGTGATAATATCGACCCACTTGATATTGCTTGTCTTTAACTTTCCATGCTGATCCTGAAAAACAGCAACTTCATCCTTTTTCAACCCCGGTGAGACTAATAAGAAAAGCAAACTGGTAAATCAACGATGCCGGGACCAGATTTACCTTAGACTCTAACGGCAGGATATCTTCCTTAAATAAATGCCATTATAAATTATTAACCGGTTTAAAACAACAACTGCTAGTGTATTCGTGTACAGTGGTGCTGATGACTTTGATATGGCGCTAAGTACAGCAAGTGCTTCTGGAGCGCATATAGGTGGATCTGTCAATGTCTGCGTTGGTAATGTTGAATACCAGATAGAGACGGCAGCGGATTTACTAGTTCCGGATTTGTCAGCATTGGATTTACCAGTAAATACGGAGATATATTTTAAAAATTCTTTTGGTAGCATTAATCCATACGAATCAAAATAAGCAACACTACGTGGGACAATAGCATATGCAACCCAATGAGTATTTGGACCAGAACTACCATCGAGATTAATGATACCAGTTTCAGTGCTATATGGTTGTTCTGGTAACTGATCACGCATGAAAACTCCTCCAAAGTTTTTGATGCTTAATCGCCAAGCAGCATCAATTAAATCAAAATTGGACATGGGAACATTCCTTCCTGGGAGTTTTAATGAAACGTTCATGGTGGTCGCAGACCCTGACAATACCGAACTCATGAAGGGATCGTTCCTGGCAGTCGTAGGCTCAGTCCCGTTTTCCTCTTTTAATTTTTTTAGGTCTTTGTCCGGTCCCTAGACTCTGCCCAGCGGAAAGATCGAGTTTAATATCAGTCTTTGATTCTTGGTGTAATTAAAGTATTTCATCTGACGCTCAGTCAGCTCCAACTTATTTGGGCCTTGTAAAGCCGTTGATTTCAGTAATATTGTTGTTCCACAATTCTTTTTTATGCCGACTGCAGCTTTACAATCTGACTATGTGTCAGGGTAACTTTGACGTGTTGATATGACATTTTATACAATTTATCATGAATGATTGAAGTACATGTTTTCTACCGGTACATCAACGACCCTCACTCGCCCACCAATGCCTTCGAGCTGCTTTGTTTTGTTTGATAATATTACAGCGATTGTTCTGTAAGCACTGTGAGCAGCTAATGGTCGTGCTACACGAGCTTTTAACATGTATGTCAGCGACCGATTGTCTGAATTATTCCAAGTGTTCGAATGAGAAATAATAGATTGGATATAATGATTTGAAATCCAGCTGATCACGCCCCATAAATGTCATCAAACTATGACACGAAAGTGCGACATGATTGTTGCCAAATCCAATAACACTTCTTCGGATGGTTTTTTATGTCCATTTATTCTTAAAGAAACTTATTAAGCACCATTGGATTTCGCTCCTGTGAATCTGCTTTGGCGGCATCCTGAAGAGCTATGAATATATGTCGTGATGCTGAACATCCCTGTTGTGATGCTATCTGCCATGTGAATAAACTAGCAACATTACTTTGCATACTGTCTGTGGTCAACGTCAACCATGACAATATTGATTTTACATTACAACCCTGTTTTTTTTTGCGACCACGACGGGTTAGTCCCTCTTTGATTTTGTCTTCAGATGGCGTTTCGTGATGCAAGTATGGTTGTGGTTCCAGAGCGCGCTACTGGAGCGCCCTTGATGCAGCTTCTTCTTCCTTCCTTATTTCTGATCAAGTTTGTAAGTCTGAATTTCTCCCTTTCTTCTGCTGATTTTTAAATGTACTCTTCATTTCTTTCTGTTTTTCCACTTTTTCCTGCCGTGCTCTTGCATCATAGTCCTCTTCTGCTTGGTTAAAGATTCCAAAATCATTAATATCTTTCTTAGATTTGATTTGCTGAATATTAAAATCAACACAATATACATCTCTGACCCAATCAGCAGACTTTAGAGCTTAAACATATTCGGGTTTTACATATTAATCTCCATGACCGCATCCAAACGCGGCAATGTCAAGTATTTGGTTTTTGTATCTGATAGCTGCAATACCTTCCGCAGTAAATTTATCTATTATATTAGACTTATCTTTTGGTGCTGCCCGTCGTTGAACTTCGGCCTTTGGTTGAGGAAGTTGCTGGGATTGTGGTTGAGTGGATTGAAGACGACTAGCAATATCAGCAGGTAATGTTCTTTTGTGTTGCCTCAGTTGCTGTTACATTTTTGGGGGTTGGTTTGACAATTGGTTTTAATAACTGGTCTGTACCTTCTGTAAATTCCACTTGAGCTTCCTGTTGTAGTTACTGTTTCACAGAATCACGGACGGGAAGATATTTCTTAATTGCCTCTAGTCCTTGTCGAGCTAGTTTAGCTGTATGAGATTCCACAGTTAGCGCAAAATCACTTATTATTATTATTGATATAACAACGATTTAATTACACATCACCCGTCAACATATAGATTATATACGAAAATGTACTTCATCAAACCGTCACATATCAGTAAACCTAACGACGTGACCGAGCAATTGTATTATATTTTTCTAGGGATACTCATTACCGATTACTACTTTGTTTTAAAATACAATTCAGCTTGTTGTGGCTCAATGATAAGTCAGTTATTTTATAACACACACTGGGGACATTTTTATGCACCCGCGGACATAACCCCCGATGCGTCTTCGGTAGATACAAGGCTCGGTGTTTTTAATATAAGATCTAAACATCTTTTTTAAGGCCTCATTTTAAAAAATGGACCCTTAAAAACGATAAAATGGTCAGTTCACACACCTCTGCTACTAAAAAAGAACAGTCAAAATGGTGATTTTCGAAACTTTCAAGCATCAATAGAGATATACTAAAACTGTGTGGAAAAATGCAGATTTACATATAAAATGCAATGATGATAACATCCAGAACATGCAGATAATATTCAGTGATGATAACATCCGAGATAGCAAATTTAAAGATAAAATTCAATTAGGAAGTTATCCAGGAGAGGTGTTTTACAAAACAAGTCAATAATGAAGACATGTAGGACCGCAGATTTACATTAAAAAAATGTCAATGATAATAGCATGTATGACAACAGATTTACATATAAAATGCAATGATGATAACATCCAGGAAAGCAGGTTTACAATAAAATTTAATGATGACATCCCGGAGAGGCGTTGTACAAAAAAGATCAATAATGAAGACATGTAGGACAGCAGATTTGCATATAAAATTCAATACTAATAACATCCACGACAGTAGATTTACATCGAAAATTTAAAGATGACAACATCAAGGACATCCGTGTTACAGATCAAAATCAAAGATGAGAGCATCCATGACAGCAGATTTACAGATAAAATTCGATGACGATGAGATACCGGGAATCAGATTTGCATAAAAAAATTCAATAATAACATCCAGAACAGCGAAATTACAGAGAAAACTTAATAATGACGAAATGCAGGACATCAGATTCACAGACAAAATTCAGTGGTGACGACATCCAGCTGATTTAAATATAAATATAAATGATTTGGATATCCGTGACAGCAGATTTACATGCACGATTCAATAATGTCCACATCCAGGACAGTCAATTTACAGATAAAATTCAATGAGGATAACATTCATGACGGTAGATTTACACAGAAAGAATGATAACATCCACGACAGTAGGTTTACGTAGAAAATTAAATGATGACATCCTCCTGAACAGCAGGTTTACAGATAAAATTCAATGATAACACTCAGGACAGTAGATTTACAGATAAAAATCAATAATGAGCCAGGACAGCAGATTTATATATAAACTTCAATAATGATAACATCCATGACACTATCTTTAAATAGAAAATTCAATAATAACAACATTTTGGACAGCAGGTTTAATGATAAAATTCAATGATGACAACATCCCAAAGAGCAGGTTTACAGATAAAGTTCAATGATGATTACATCCATACAGTAGATTAACAGATAAAATTGAATGATGACAACATCCAGAACAGCAGATTTACATATACAATTGAATAATGACAACATCCAGAACAGTAGAATTACATATAAAGTTCAATGATGACGACATTTAGGACTGGCATGGTAGTTAAAACAGTTAAGTACGAGAAAGGAACAAATTACGAATTTTTGTATTCGGCTAGATTTACAGTACAACTTGTAGATCTCATATATTGCACAAGACGTAACTACAAAGATCTAGAAGAAACCGATATAGAAATAAATTATGATTTAAATTAAAAAATCTTGACTCGGTATATAAAAAGCTGTTTAAAAGTCAACATTAGAAACGGCAGAATAGGATATAAATCTGAAATCATTCATTCAACCATATAAGTGGCAAAATAGGAAAACAATTTGAAATCATTTATTCAAACGTTTGTTTGTTTGTTTGTTTGTTGGCATCCGTCAGTCTCGAGAGACGATGGAAGTGCGCCCATGAGAGATGTCCCGGTTGTAGTTGTGCAACGTCTTCTGTGGCTATGGAGCCCCACACGGGAGTGGCAGTCCTTGCTGAAGTTGCTGCACTTGAAGGTTAAGTCTGGTGTGGGTTGGAGCTGCTTCCTCTTCCTCTGAGATCGTTTTTCATCGGCGAGCAGTCGTAGCTTGTCTTCGCCGGTTTTCAGACCAGCGATCAGAGCATGTCGCCAGCTGGACTTGTCTAGAGCAAGCTCTTCCCAGGTGTTGGCATCAATCTCAAGGGCTTTCATGTCGCGCTTGCAGACATCCTTGCAGCGGAGATGTGGCCGTCCGATCGATCTTCTGCCAGAGGCAAGCTTCGAATAAAGAAGGTCTTTGGGGATCCGTCCGTCATCCATCCGACGTACATGGCCCAGCCATCTGACGCGACGTTGGCGGAGGAGTGTGACCATGCTGGGAATCTTGGCACGTTCAAGCACCTCGTTGTTTGTCACTCGATCGCTCCAGGTGATCCCGAGTATGCGTCGGGGGCATCGCTTGTGAAAGGCGCTCAGTTTTTTTCTCCTGTGAGGCGTATAGGGTCCAGGTTTCACTGGCGTACAGGAGAGTGTTTAGCACACAGGCACGGTACACAGAGGTCTTAGTGTTCAGGGTCAGCATGCTGTTGTTCCACACTCTCTGCGACAACATAGAGAGAGTTGTTGATGCCTTTCCAATCCGCTTGTTGAGCTCGGTGTCGAGCGAGAGGTTGTTGGTGATGGTAGAGCCGAGGTACGTGAACTGACTGACTACTTATAGTTGTTGATGATGATGCTGGGAGGATCCGCGTCCTGAGCCATCAAGTTGGTTTTCTTTAGGCTGATGGTCAACCCGAACTCATCGCATGCTTTAGCAAAGCGGTCCATCAGGCATTGTAGTTCAGCTTCTGTGTGAGTGGCTAGAGCAACGTCATCTGCAAAGAGCATGTCCCTAATGGTTGCTTCTCTTACTTTGCTCTTTGGCTTCAGTCGTGCCAGGTTGAACAGTCTGCCGTCTGATCGCGTGTGCAGGTAGATCCCTTCTGTGGACGTCCCAAAGGCGTACTTGAGCAGGACAGCGAAGAAGATGCCGAAGAGCGTGGGGGCAAGGACACAGCCTTGTTTCACTCCACTGTGGACGTCGAAGGGGTCGGACGATGAGCCATCATACTGCACTGTGCCTTTCATGTCATCATGGAAGGACTGGGCCATGCTTAGAAGCTTTGGAGGGCATCCAATCTTCGTCAGGATTGTGAAGAGTCCGTCTCTGCTGACCAGATCGAATGCCTTGGTGAGGTCTATAAAGGCCAGGAAGAGGGGTCTGTGTTGTTCTCTACACTTCTCCTGCAGTTGTATGATGGAGAAGATCATGTCTATTATGGATCTCTCTGCGCGGAACCCGCACTGCGACTCTGGATACACTCTGTCAGCAAGCGTCTGCAGTCTGTTCAGGATGACTCGTGCGAAGACTTTACCCACGATGCTGAGAAGGGATATGCCCCTGTAGTTGTTGCAGTCGCTTCTGTCGCCCTTGTTCTTGTACAGGGTTACGATGTTGGCATCTCTCATGTCCTGAGGCACTGCACCTTCATCCCAACATTGGCAGAGGAGGTCGTACAAGTGTGTGAACGGAACGCTGCCGCCGTACATGATGACTTCTGCTGGGATGCCATCCTTCCCTGGGGCTTTACAGGAGGACAGTTTCTCTAAGGTCTTCTTTAGTTCTGCCGCAGTAGGTTTCTCGTCCAGTTCGGTCATAAAAGGGAGGTTTTCAATGGTGTTAAGGGCATCGTTGGTCACGTGGTTTTCTCTTGAGTACAGTTCAGAGTAGTACTCCACCCAGCGCTCCATCTGCTTGACCCTGTCGTGGATGGTATCGCCAGCGACAGACTTCAGTGGTGCTGTCACTTTCTTCGTGGGACCCAATGCTTTTTTTATGCCATCGTACATGCCTCTGATGTTTCCGATATCTACTGCTGACTGGATGCTCTGACAGAGCTGGAGCCAGTATTCATTGGCGCACTGCCGTGCTAACCTCTGCACTTTGCTTCTGGTAGGCCTGTATGCCTGTAGTGTCCTCTGGCAGGGGGAACGCTTGTATTCCAGGTGGGCACTGCGATGCTCTTCAATGGCTGCCATGAGTGTGGCAGAATTGGCCTCAAACCAGTCGTTGTTCTTTGTCTGCTTCTTACCAAAGATCCTTGTGGCTGTGCCGTACACAGTATCTCTGATGTGATCCCATCTCTCTTTGACACTGCCGTAGGGAGGTTCTGAACTGAACGCCTTGGAGAGGGCGTAAGTGAATTCCTCAGCTTTATCTGGATATGACGTCTTGCTCACATCAATGCGTGGAAGCTTCATTTTGCAGCAAACTAGCGAGTGATCGGTGTCGCAGTCAGCGCTGTGGAAGGTACGGGTAAGAAGTACACCATTCATGGCAGACCGTCTCGTGATGATCAAGTCCAGCTGGTGCCAGTGTTTGGACCGGGGATGCCTCCACGATACTTTATGCTGTGGCTTTGTCTGAAAGAATGAATTGGTGATGCTGAGGTCGTGGTACGAGCACATCTCTAGTAGTCGCTGCCCGTTCTCATTCATCTTCCCAATGCCAAACTTGCCAAGACACAAAGGCCAAGAGTCATAGTCGGCACCCACCCTAGCGTTGAAGTCACCCAGTAATATCAAGTTCTCTTCCATGGGAATTTTGTCGATGAGCGAGTCAAGCTCATCGTAGAACGCATCCTTGATATATATGGTGGCGCTGAGTGTGGGAGCGTAAACGCTGATCAGGTTGACAGGCCCTGTTTTGGTGTGGAGGCGGAGAGATAGCAGTCTTTCGTTTCCTTGTTGGCAGGGTTCTATCATCCCCAGCAGAGAGTTCCTGACGGCGAATCCAACACCATACTCACTGGCTTCATCAGTGCTCTTTCCGTGCCAGACGAACGTGTAGTTCTTATCTCTGAAGGACCCGGAATCTGGTAGCCGTGTCTCCTGTAGTGAGGTGATGTCGACATGGAGTCTTGCAAGTTCGTCGTTGATGACTGAAGTCTTTCGAACATCGCTGATTACCTGGAGGTCATCTGAGAGCCCAATCAGCATGGTCCGGACATTCCAGGTACCTAGCGTGAGGATTTCTGGTTTCCTTGTTGCTTTTCTTTTGTTGTTTCTTGGTGCAGTAGTTGCAGTCCACTTGTCAGGTACTCGCGTACCTTAAGCCCTACGCACCCAGCAAGGCAGGCGAACTGTGACGGGACGGCACCTTATTGGCTTGGGGCTGCCCAGCTTGAGGCGGGCGATAGCTATCCAGTGAGACCTGTTGATCTCTCCCACCGTCGGAAGCAACCCCTGGCGTCTGACTCTACGTCAATCGAGTTGTGACTTATAACCGGTAACTGTTGCTTCCCGTGTTGTGTCGACGCTGTCCTCTCCAAGGCGCAAGCCTGGGCAGGGTGATATGGAGAATCAGCTGTTGCCCATGCAACTGATTCCTCCTCTCAACGCAGCTGATGGATCCAATGGAAAGGACAAGCCGATACGTCATGGCACCAGCGACGTCGCAGGAGTTGCCGAGATGACACTGAAAGCAATGCCAAGTCGCCTTAGGGACTCCGTCTCCGGATTTTCTGTTGGGGTTTACTCCCTTAGCCTTTCCCATGAGAAGGTATAGTCACAAGGCAGCGAAGGTTTTTTAGTCGGAGTTTACCTTCTCCTAGATGGGCAACCACCCAAGGTTAACGGGCCCCATCTGCCCGAAGCATCTGGTTTTGAGGCGCCAGAAACTCGCCTGTCATCCCTTATCCAATCAATTTAAACAGGTTCCGCCGGGCTTAGTAGTTAAGCCACTCCTGAAGGCCTGGAGCTGGATTTGGTTGTCAGAGGCTCTCTCAGGCCCAAGCCATTGGGGCATTTCTAAGGGAAGTGGGTGCTTATCTCCCACATCCGTCCCCGGCGATAACAACCCTTGGAACCCTATTCAAACGTAGAAGTGCCAAAATATGGCAAAAATCTGAAATCAGTCATTCAACAGTAGAAATGATAAAATATGATATAAATCTGAAAACAATTCATTCGCTTGAAAAGATGGAAGAAATGTTGCTTCAAAGACAATAAATTTCACCAGTTTAAATCTCATATTAGCAATATATGTCCCAAACATAGCAATCTAAAACGATTTTGAAGATATAATTATATTTCTTCAGAACAATTATTTTTCTTCAGAATTTATATTTGACATCTAGCAGTCTATGAAATTTATTTCGTCGCCATAGGTGTACCAAAGCACGTATGCTGAAGGCACAGCAAGGTGCTCCGAAGAAATAAAATTCCAGAAAGAACGGGCACATAGGTGCAACCCGGTATAAACAAATTATAACACTCTGCAAATTCAACAAAGGAAAATTTATACAGGAAACGGAAAAAGAAATAAAAACTTAGAGCTCTAAATATTGCTTCCAATAACAAACTAAAATGGTATTACAGTGGAAGACTTTTGAAAATTAATCAGTTAGAATAGTATGAGTACAATATATTTCGTAGGGATTGAGAAAGAATATATTATATTAAACAATTTTCACGGCGTAAAGTATATAAATGTCGAAGCAATTCACATATTGATGCAGAATAGTAATTTGAAAGAATTTATGAGAATATACAATCCTGGGATTATATTACCATATCAATGGAGTGTTTCTAAGGTTACATACTAGATTAAATCGCTCTTTCTTTTAAATGTATCATACAGATTTGGCAAAGAGTATCAAAGGATTTTGTATGAGTTTTAAAACACGTATCCGGAGTTTCTTCTTGGACCTATGAATTATCTTTTAGACCTGGTCTATCATATGAGAAAAAACATGAAGAATCATTACATTATATGCTGCAGGAAAAAATTAAGTCGCTGATGTTGACTAGACCACTCAGTTTGGATGAACTGAGCACTGAATACCCTAATGATGATTATGGTGTACTTAGCGAATATATCAGCGAACAAGTAGAATAAATTGACTAGAGAAATGTTTTCATCATATTATATAGAAACACCAATGACATTCAGACATATACAGAATAATAAATTTATTTGTAATAAAGAATATGAAATGGTAGCATTTTTCTGAAGAGCGATTTCGATGCAATAATACGGAATACATAGAGCCAATACTGGATGACAGAACAATAGTTATTAATAATTTCAGATTGATTTAAAAACAAGAACTATCATAAGTTTACAATTCTTACATACGAGCACAGTCGACGGTCGAGTTGGTTTGATGCATTATCCCAAAGGTAACTGTGCAGTGATTTCACTAAATACAGGCTTGAAGAAACTTTTATTTGCACAGAAATATCGTTTTGATATTAAACTTCAGAGACTGCAACATGGTAAAATATCTTGCTTGTGAGACACTAACTTGCCTTGCCTTGTTTTATATACAGCACATGAAATCTACGGTTATGAATGTATCCAAAAAGAACGCGAATTCCTTTAGTGATTCGCGGGTATGATGGCCGCTTAAAAATGCAAGCAGTAGCAACAGAGTGAAATGCACCAGTAAGTATCATTCCAAAACACGACGGAAAATACATGACGTTTAGATTCGGACAACTGTAGCTTAATGTACATAATTGTGCCATCAGAGGATGATCAACCGTGTTATGATGTACTCAGTGAGTTTACGGTAACGCTTCAGTCGCCACAAAGAAGTAAAAACCGTGCACCTCTGATATCTTTTCCATGCTCAATGAAGCTCCTATCATTGACGACTTTGATTCAAGCGAGGATGATAATGTCGTATAGGTCGATGTGATGCTCGAACACCAATACAACCCAGCGAGAATATTCTATGTCACACGTGTGCTTAAAGTGATCCTGGATAACTGTAATATGTTAATGACATTTGATGGCATTGAGGCGCATGACATTGGAAATATTCTTGAACATTGTATTTCACTTACTACTCGTAGGATGAATTTTGTAATATGCTTGCTGAGGCCACCCAGGACCCGTATAATTTCCTCACTATTGACGTGAATGGAACTTCGGGAAATTATCGAGGTAGTTTGAATGTAAGCGTTTGATAAACAAGTTAACAACCAAACTAAACATATACAATGACCAAATCCGCCAGCGATGATATAGAAAAGGCTGCTCACCGAGGCAGCAAAGTCACACCAGATCAACTAGAACTTTTACATGATGACATGGATGCACGCAAACGTATCAAAGATATATTACTGTCGAGACAAACTGCACAAGAAGACCTCACAGCGGGCTTTGAAGAATCCTTTGCTTCGCTGATTAAACCAACAAAGGAAATTGTAGCCATGACCATGGAAACTCCGGAACAAGCAAAGAAAGTCGCCGAAACCACTGAAAAGATGATAGGAACAGAAAGACGACCTGGTTCGATCAGGAGTGCTCGAGAATAATCGGCTGAAATGAACAAACTAGAGGAACTGAAAGAGGAGGTTGGAGAGACACTTGCCCTTGTTCCACAACAACAACCATCTAAGTACGTATCAAAGTTAAAATCAAAAGTTCGAAAATTTGAACAAACAGCACGGGATGACATCTGTAAAAATCCCATATCGTTTGCCGCTAATGTACCTAGCCCACAATACATTTGAGCATGTGCTACTAGCTGATACGTACCTGAACTACATCAAAGAGGAGTGGCCAGGAGCAAGGAGCGGACTGGACACAAACAATTAGGCAGCAAATATCCTATGTGGCCTAAGCAGCTTGTTATCCTCTATCAAACAACATGTGAAGAGAGGGCCACACCAAATGTAAAGATTGTTCTTAACATATTCAAAGTTGCTATAGCTAAAATCTATGAAGAGGCTGCTAAGCAAGCTGATATCCATCCCAATTTAGCAGAAGATCAATATTCCTCTATTAGAGACGTAACCACCCAAATACGAAAGGCCTTGGTGGCCATCCACGCAAACTTGAACGCAAACGTGGGACAACTAAAGATTCTTTGACAACCAAAGGTTCAATGCATTTATGCAGACCAAACTCGTACCTGGCAAGAAGCTGAACTGCCCGCGGGCGCGAACGAAATGGATCAGTTGGAAACACTAGCAGGGTCTTTTCGCTTGGGTTACAACCTGCCATAAGTCATTAATGAGTACGCATCGACGTGGCATCAGTTGCTCACCGATATTACCATAATCCCGGGGACTTTTCATTTTTTGATGAGCTTATTAAAGAGATCGATAACGTCTATAACGAACGAAGTACTTACACAACGATGGTTCTGAAGCATTTTTCACTTTGAATGCCTCGCGTTTTACATGAATTCTATGTCTCGATGCAAACCTGTCGATGAAATACAATAACGAGTGTCACCTAGGTGATTGCAATCTCATCAACAAATCCAAATTTCTATGTGACTTTCTCAACTCAATCACCGCGGGGGAATGACACCCACTTGAGATTCCACAAGCTTCGTTACGCATGTATTACTGTTGACCTCATATCATATCACAGCCGTTTGATGGTCGTCACACGAATAACTCCTTGGTTTTTTCAATTGATGATAGTGCAACCTGGCAAGACAAAGAAACGGTCAATGAAGAAATTTGACGAAGAATTTGTTACAGACTGGTAAAGGCTCTACAGCTTTTGTACAACACCATGAACCCACACTCAGCTCCACCAACTCGATTAAATCTGCGCTGTACGAGAATGATATTGCATAATCGTCAATGAGAACAATCACGGTTGGCCCGAACACATTAATGAAATTCCCGAGGATAAACGAATCTTACGCGCAGGACCTAAAAAGGTTCGGGTACCTTATGGCGCCAGACATTGTCAGGATTACCTCAATGATTCAAATCAATTTATCCTACGACGCCGTCAGTTGCAGTTATGAAAGCGGCGCTTCAGCAAACATTAGAGCTCAAAGTTAGATGTTGTTTGTGTTTTCGCCATTACTGGTGACTCACCAGTCAAAGGTTGAACCGAAGTGGGGTTACACTTCCATCAACAGAAGCAGTGCCAGGGTCAGTCAGCAAAATTATCAATGAAGCCGCTGCACAGCGTCTAACAGATTTACTATTGCAAATGCGATGATAGGCAGCGACTACGGTAACAGATTAGGCCTGGACGAAATCGGTGAAAAAATGTATTGGACGAAACCTATAATGTTTCAACAATGGCAAGATAAGAAATATCTGATCTCAAGTTTAGCATGGACGCGACTTTAAAGTTAGATCGAAGCGTTCGAAGTTTTTCAATATTATTTGTACCCGGTTAAGGATCATAAACAAAAGATCAA
The DNA here is from genome assembly GCA_016617855.1 of Megalonaias nervosa. Classification (NCBI taxonomy): domain Eukaryota; kingdom Metazoa; phylum Mollusca; class Bivalvia; order Unionida; family Unionidae; genus Megalonaias; species Megalonaias nervosa. The sequence goes on along the minus strand of JAECUM010063912.1, from coordinate 8,589 downwards.
ATAGAATTACAAGTGTATGGTACGTCTCTGTACTTTCTTTCTTATGAGGCCTTCATGGAAATCGATGGAACACTTTGTACAAAACGACACCAGCGGTACCAATTTCATCGCAGGTACCAAGACTGGATTTGTAAACAACGGTAGCAATATTGTTGTTTAGCTGTACACGATATCTTATCGAAGGAAAGGAAATCGAAGCATTTTTTAGCAATGTTGACCCTTCAACGACGATTCTCGGACTCGTCAGATACAGCGACGACTACGCGAGGCCTGTTGGCGCGTCTATACCAGGCAGCTACCTAATGCTCTAAATAATATAGAAAATTTAGTGCTTTATGATTCCAATCACAAATTCATGAATACTCATTGAGGTTTTCGTGCACGATTCCCCTCAGTCACATATTTGAGTTTGCAGACATGTTCGCAAGGCTATTTTCGAAGCAAAACATACAGTCGTACTGTACAATTTGGAGAGCTATTGGTGTTGCTTATGGCCAAGTTATGTTGCTACAATCAGCATTGTGCACGCCTGTGATAATTTCTTCGGTGGCCACAGAAACAGGTTTATGATAGTTCATGAGTGATGGAACCACTTCACCGCCTTCATTTCACACGCTTACTACAGATTGGTATGAAGAAAATGTTCAGCTGTTATCATGGCAAGTAACTATCCAACAATGTATCAGCTCACCAACACACGTGTTTGTGGCTTTTAGAACTAAAACTCGAGCGCTCAGTGGACAACATGTGAGTAAAATATTATTTGACCATTTAGGAGTGTCTGACGATTATTTGCTGTTAATCGGCCATCACGAACCCTCGGAAGAACATTTTGCTTGATTTAACCCACACTCATATTACCCGTGGATATCAAACGCTGTGGTCGATCATGGGCCTGGATCAAAACGTTGACACAGTTCTCCTGATGTTCCCGCATAATGTTTCTGCGTTGCACCCAATTTATTACTTTTCTTTTGAAGACTTGAACGTGTACAGGCATTTTGTCTTCTATATGCACTTTCTTGCACTTGTAACTCAAGTGCTCTCCGGTGGTTACAGATGCATTGTTGTGACTCTATGTGATAAGATGTTGTTGGAGTGCGTAGTTGGCCGAATGAGGGTTATTGATACACAAGTGGAAACCCCATAATTGTACACGTAGTAATTTAACAGCACATTCAAAAATAAAATCCTAACACAAAATTAAGGTTGGTGATAGTCCAAAGCAGCTTACAAAAATAAGGAGCGCAATACGAAATGATTGCGTGGTCATATAAAGGCTTTTATCGACACCGTTAACTGGAAATGACTCAAACACAATTTAATCAGCTTAATGTAGCAAAAAACCTAACACTTCGGTAAGTTTAAATTATACAAGTCAGAGGTGACACAAATGAATGAAAATTGGTGGAATATTTCCATTCCTTGCGGCCATTCCAGTGTTACTTTCTGCTACGGCTGCTACGGATGCAAAAGTGGCTGTGTTAAGAGCAGCCGAAACAGCATCTGGGATGGCTTTGAAAAAAGCAATTAGAAGCCGCTTAACATTTCATAAATGAATTTAAAAAAGGCCTTCTACTACAGGGAATAACTCGCAGAATATCCTCAGACCGAGGTTTTGAACTTCCAGTACAACTCGCAAAAGGTTATGCTTTTATTAACCAGTCTCAATTTACTCACTATGGCAAAGTCAGTGAAGCATTTCCGAGGTGTCTTTATGCAAAATGATCTTGCATCGATGATCTCAAGTGCAAGGGAAACAGCCATCGTTAACCTGGTTTGACAACAGGGCCTTATACGCATTGGGTTGCATACGTGGTGACACCCAATCATCTATTACCGCCACTTGAAGTTGTTGGTTATTTATGCCGAAATGGACAAAGTCGCATTGCGCTGTTTTATCCGATTCTGCCGTTATAAACTCGGCTGGACTGGCGAATATGTGGAACTCTTGTTATTAAGGCGATGCGTGCTTTTGAGTGATCACCAACACCACAAGCGCTTGTTCATTGTAATTTGTCACTTAGAAAGAATATTTAATAGTATACGACATGCTATGTTATGAAATGTTATTAACATTTACGGACATTATTCACTATTCATCCCGACGTGGCACTGATGTTGATTTGAGCAGGTTTGCGACCAAAGTGGATTTGACTGAGTTTACCAGTCGGGTTGTTGTTGCCATCGATCCAGGCGAGCGTGTGACTTTGCCAGATCAAATTTTAAAATTGCAAGCGTCAAAGATGGACGTTGAAGATGTTGTTGTAAAAGTGCGAGGAGCCGTCGCGATAAACCTGGCCGCAATCAGTGAAATCGGGAGAATCAAGGACTTGGGGGTGTCTGTTGCGTCTATCAAATGTTACGACTCTATGGTCTAAACTAAATAACAGAAAGAAGCAAAACCAGAACGTTTTGTAAAACTTAAAAAATAACTTACTTCTCTAAGTTATAAAATGAAATTTAAAGACGAACTTACAGTATTATGAATTAAATCCAAAATAATCCTAAAACTTCTATCATAAGTCCAAAAGAATAGAGTGCTTCGAAAGCATTCCAGGTTCTTGGAATCAATTCATACTAATAGCAAAGTGTTGCATTCATTCATGAGCGTTATGCAATTGAAATAAATAATTTAAATAAATGATTCCTTTCAAATTAAATCTAGAAACAACATTGACCACACCTGAAGACTGATATTGAAATAAGAACATTACTAGGAAATAGGAATAACTGTTCCAATATATATATATATATATATATATATATATATATATATATATATATATATATATATATATATATATATATATATATATATATATATATATGACTCTATTACGACCCTATGCGGCAATTCATCCGCGTGACTTTTTCACAATACCTGACTTTTGTCGAAATACAACTCACCTGGTTTATCTTGCATTACTCAACTATCCTATCTGAAATTATAAAACCTTGTAAACAGGTTTATTATGAAGGCTGAGTTTAAAAATAGTAAATACCTAATAATAGCTCTATCTAGAGACAGAATCTACAGTCATGGACAAAAACTCAAACACATTACAGATATTCATAACACAAAGACTATGTTGATACGGCTAATACTAAGACGAAACTGCATTGATGTAAAGGCCGGCCGGGTACTATTAGTCATACCCTCACCAATACGTTGATGTATAGGCCGGACGAGTACTATCAGCCATATCCTCACCAATACGTTTAGTAACATCATGGGGATATATTAGAGGAATATTGACCAATGAAGGAGATGACGTCATAAAAGTGGTCGATGAACTTTCAATATTATGGACGGTGATTACTTTGATAAACTTAAGCCTCACATGTTACAGATGTCTGCGTCTGGATTGTATTTGTTCATCTTATTAGGACATGAAGGTAAGTAGACTACAGCTATAATATTGTGAAATGATGACTGCTTAGTTATCAGTCACAGACACATGACACACAGTTTCGAGAACTTTTCACATATGCAGTACCAAAATCATTTGTCGTCGAAGATTAAAATTTAGTTCATAGGACTCTGTGTCTATCTGGATGGGTACTTAACTATCATTGTCGTGTTTAAGATTAGATATATCATTACGTATAATATTTGGTTTCTAACCGCAGTGACAGGGTTGCGGAATTTACCGACGACGTATTGGACCAGTTTACCAGTGAGGCTAGCATTGATGATTTTCTTCCATTTTTCAAGGAATATCTGCGTCAGATTGGTGTTAACGAACCACGTATACAATGAAATATAATCTTGTTAAGGGTCAAACAGAAATCAACAGTTGGAACCAACCTAAAGTATCAATACCAATTTGAATTCATCATGGAGAGATGAGATTATTAACATACAAAAATACCGGTCACTGACTACACAGCCAGGCGTAAACACACTCAGGGATTATTTCTACAATAATAAAAGTGGAATTCACCGACAAATCGATCCCTTGAACATGTTAAACAACATTTAATGATCTCCACTTTTATTCAGCAAGGACTCATTTGTTCGGGTAACAGCGTTTGAACGAAGACGAGATCGTTTCTCACACCATTCGATTGCATAATCAGTATGGTTCTGTATAAAGTGGTGCACCCAGAACGAGCAGTTGCCAGAGATTTAATTATTCCTTAGGCAGAAATGTTCTATAATTGTATGGCAGCTGTAACAGTGAAAACAGAAGAAATGGTTAGAACTCTCTGTGTGTGTGTGTGTGTGTGTGTGTGTGTGTGTGTGTGTGTTACACCTAATCAATGATTTTCGAGTATCTATACTATGCGATCACATTATTAATAGAACTTTTCCAGACCCTCAATCTTACCTAAGGGAGAAAAGAATCGAAGCGGAATAACAGGTACGAGATTGAATCACCAAGAGAACCGCGTTGTTTATGGCTAGTTTGTTTTCGGGCAAGAACATCTTTCAGTACACTAACGCACACTGTTTGATAATGTTAGAAGGTTCCTTCAAGAGATCGATACCTCCAGGTTAGAGAAATAACTGTCGACATTTTACACAATAAAGTCGTAAAATATTCGCTTAAGCCCGACAATATTTCAACATATGTTCTTAAAATTAGAAAGGTCTGAACTGTGGGCTTGGAACCTGGCATAGAAAGCTTCTCTCTACTCTGTTATTTTACCATCTGGATCGAATTAATTGTGGAGCTCAGCGTATTCATTATCCCCGTTATTAAATTGTGAAATTTAGAGATCCAAGCATATCGCTCATTTAAGTCATTTTACTCAAAGACATAGCCAAAGAATTCACGGAATCTTTAACTTGTACGTTTTAAAATTTCATGCAAAATATTTTGTCTCCGTCAGTTTTTACTTGTGGAAATTTGGTTCTATGTTCTTAATAGTATTTCAAAGGAAATTATATCCTTTTCAAATGACCACCTACAACATAGAGACAACAGAGAACAAATGGTTAAGAAACGTTACAAAACTGGGGTATGCACATAGACAAAGAGATCTGAGAATATTGCAGGGAAATTATGAAATGCAGTCTTGCAAGACAATAATGATCTACATCCTGAAAATTTTATTTACATGATAACTTAGATTACATTGCCATTCAGTTTTCCCTCCCCCTGGAAATGTGGTCGCTATAATGTTAGGTCATCGAATTTATTGTAGCAATATTAAATGGTGAGAAATTTCAGAGAGATTTTATAATGAGTTACAAAGTTGGAGTAAAGTTGATGTATGTCGATAACTAGGGAATAATTTTTGACAGTTTTGAAATTAAGGAATTCTTCATGAAATTAGTTTGTGCCCTGCAATTCATAAAACACGATGATCCAAAGATTGCTGACAGGGATATCAACGGAGGTAAAGTGCAGATATGGAGGCATCTGAACCTATATATATATTTTTTTTTTATTTTTTATCCTCTCATATTTGATATGCGTCAACTTGATGACCAAAGCAGAGAACATTGGAATAACAACCTTAACTGCATACTTTCATCGTCAGCCCCATAACATTTATGACGAAGAGCCACTGGCTTGGTCTGAGACTACAAGTGTCATGGAGAACGTGGAATAATACTGCCCACGTAACACGAATCCTTCCTTATGAAGCAAGTCTCGTGCCCAGACTTCATCTCCAATACTTAGTTGAACAAGCACATTACAGGGACTTCCGATAGTAGGCCCCGTAGCAGCAGACACAGTGTATACTACAACACGGCACAATGGCGACCCATTTTTGACAACCTCTACGTCTGGAGTATTGTATCCTGCTGATGAAATTGTCATCAATACGATATATAACCCTGCCACTGGCGCACGGAATATTCCACTATTTCTGTCATATCCGTTTCCCAGATTAAGGTAGATATCACCGAACACGATAGGCTGACCATAGGCAAAGTGTATCAAATCATTAGAAACCCTTGCGGTAAATGCGGTGTACATAGACGCCGATTTTCGTATCATTCCTGAAAAGAAATAGAGAAAACAAATCGAGACGCTGGTACATAGATTTAACAATTGTAACATTTATAAATGTAAATGACAAAATAACATTTTAAAACAATAATTTTTTCATGAGGAAACACGTGGGTAAAATTGGAAAAAGCTGATCAGGGACATGACAGCGTACGCAGGCATTTAAGTAGTGTAGATCGGGTATGTGTTCGTGCTTATAGGTGGGTGAATCTTGTCGAAAGTTAGAGGGTATTGAGTGGTAAGATGATTGTGTCATGAATGAATGTGTGATAGAAATAGAAAATTAAAACAGAAAATTAAATATTCTTGTAGGTAACGCCACATGTGCATATTGTTCTTTCATTTTTGTACAGATCATCTAGAGGCTTCCAAATATATAATGTTCGTTTTAAAAATGTCCCAATTTTCAATCTAGTTATAAATGTGATAAGTAACAGATGACTATTTGGTTTTAAACCTTTCAGACATGCTTAGTAAAGAATTTCACAGAGACACAGAAGACCTTCAAGCATGCTTAATACAGAAATTTTCACAGACACAGGCAAACCTTCCTAATCCTTAATACAGATTTTCACACAGAGACACAAACATTCCTTCCAGGAATGCTTAATACAGAATTTCACAGAAAGACACAAACAAACTTTGCGGGCATACTTAATTCAGAATTTATCATAGATACACACACTGACCTTCCAGGAATACAGAATTTCACACAGATACACGCAAATAGTCCAGGCATACTTAATGCAGAATCTTACACATAGACATACACAAACCTTCCACTCATGCTGAATATAGAATATTGTACAGAGACACACACTAACGCAAAGCGGATGAAACAGATGTGAGAAGAAAGGATGAGTAATATTTACCTTTATTGCCATTAGCACATGCAGAATGATTACCAACAGTTCTTTCCAATTGCACTATGCCATTCATCGTGTCCTTTCTGTCTTCAATTTCATTTTTGCGACCATATATTCCTTCTGTTTTAGTGTCATTTTTATGACGTTGTCCTCCATCGATTCTGTCTTCACTTTCATTGTTGTAGTCATCTCCTAGCTCTATTTCAGCTTCATCTTTTTGATCATGTTCTTTCTCGTTTTCGTCTCGCCTTTGAGCTGTGGGATCAAGTTTCGATATAAATCCCTCAGCTGAAGGTCTAAACCCATTTTTGATATGTCCATTTAACTGTACATTCTTTCTCTCACTTTTAAACACGAGAAGTTTTAATTCTTTCTGAGTCATTAGTAATTTCTTTTGTACGACTCGCATCATCCCTTGCTCATACTGAATCGACTTAATCTGTTCTTTTATCCACGAACAATCCTTTTGAGCGCCGTGTATCATTTTTAGGTCAGCATTGAATCGACCTAGTTCTTCCACTATATCAATGAATTCCTTCCTTAAGTCACTTGCCAGAGCTTGATCATTCTCTTCTCTTTTTAGTCTCGTCTGCTCCCATCTCTGATAATTTTTTCTCTTTAGCTCCTCTTGGTTCCCTGCAAAATCCTGCACAACACGCCTCAGCTCTGCGTGTTCTTCTTTCAGTTTCTTCATTTCCGAGGACATTTCTAGCACAAGTTGAACGAAATCACTACCCAGGTTCTCTTTTAAAATATTTCTTGTAGACTGCGCTCTTGAACAAGGACAGAAGGTTAATATCAGAACTAATGCAAAAAATGCAGGAGTCATCATTTTCAAAGACCAACAGGTTGTGTCCGTGACAAAAGGCACACGACCTGCATAGTTACTGTATCGCTCTGCTAAATTCGGGGCGTTTGGTCACTATAGCTCAAATTGTACACGACAAATGAAGAGATAGGGAGTTAATTTTCAATACGTAATCTGTGCAGAATTTAGTAAGCAGTGACAGAAAATATATGTATAAAAATCCGATCTGTGACAGACAAGTGCTAAAGTTATCTTCTAGCCCAGAATAAATTCTTACTCTAGTAGCTATTGTAGAAATATAAAAGTTGACGAAGTTAACGATCAATATTCTATCGTGTTAAAGGTCGTTTTCCAGATGTTATTCTATGCCCTTCCTAACACCAATTAGAATTAACTGGAAATTGAGACCCGTCTGCTCTTCCGCTGGTTAAACTTGATCGGTATAAGAAAGAAGTCCTTTTACGAACTTGATCAAAACAAATACAAACTTTCTACCAGTATGTTTCATTTTCCGCTTGGAATTGTACAAGAACTCTTTCAATTTGGGTACGATCTACTTTCTTAATCTACCCCTGTTATGTAATTGTGCTTTTCATTGTGTATAATAGCATTATTTTCACGTGACTTTTCTTGATTGCTCATTCAATAATTCCTTTATACTACGTGTCATAAGTGGTATAAGTCCACGATTGGCGAGGTCAAATGGTTCTATAATTTTGTTCTTCAGATACTGCAAAAATTTGTATTACCGAATCAGCAAGTTTTTGTACGCATTGAAAATTAATTGACGAGTATTAACGTTGAGAATCCTTTCTTGGTGTCATTACGTAATAAATGGTCAGCTCATCATGTTGAAGAAAAGTCGTGAATTGTATGAAAAAATTGATTTATTAATGCTATATGTGCATGCACGAACTGAGTAATATCGACGACCATGGCCATTTTA
>JAECUM010063911.1:0-15316 GCA_016617855.1 Megalonaias nervosa | reverse complement strand
AAAAATAATTTATTTCCCTAGAAAACACAGTGAAAAGGTGAAAATAGAAAATAGGACTTACAGTTTGTGAAGATAATCCAAACATTTATCCTAGAATTGAAAAAATACAAAGTCCAATCACTAAATAGTTCTAACTGAATCCAAGTTTGAATCTCGACGAGGTTCCAAGATGGAGGATGATGACGTCAGGTGAAGCCTTTATACGAATGTCAAGAGTTCCACGTTGAACCTCAACTTGTAATGTTCCAATTTAGAATACATTTCCACTGAATGTCTTTGTCGTAAAACTTTTATACAAAGGAATCACTTGTATAGTTCTCCAGGGAATAAATTATTATATTCTAAAAATAGATGAACTTCTAAACAAGCTGTCATCTATGATAAAACATCTCGAGCTCCAAAGATGTAAAAATACGACTCTTTACGGCATCTAATAGAAATATATACTTCTTCTTAAAGGTATATCATACGACTGACTATTTCACGGGAATCTGAGTATTTTTAAACTGAACTAAGACGTCATTTCGGGCGCGCACGATGGAACGCGTGGTTATTTCATTATCAAACAGCGCAGTAAACAATGCAATTTTACACGTAGGCCAGAAAATGACCCTGGCAATAACCAATCGTTTCCGTCTGATGTTTACTAACTCGACAAACCACGGCAAGCTTAAAAATAGTGCTTATGCGAGTCATACTACGTTTCATATAAACATAATATCTCTTTCAAAAATATCAAATCCCGTGAAAATAATCATTACAATAAAATGTAATGATACAAAAATAAAATAAAAAAGAATTTAAAATTAACACACAAGTAATTAAATTACATATTCGTAAAACTTTCCTCCATAAAGAAAAAAGAAAGATTCATGTAATAAATCTTTCTTTTTACCATATGTAAACTATACATGAGGTAAAGAAAATTACATAAGAAGAACTCTTATGAACTATACAAAGTGTATATGAAAAGAATATTTCTATACACGGGAAAGTGCATATGCAATTAAATTGTCTTTTCCTTTCATGTGCCTGATGTCAAGATTATATTCTTGCAAAAACAAACTTCACCTTAATAATCTTTGATTTTTATTTTTCATCTTGTCGGTGAAAGTAAGGGGGTTGTGATCAGTAAACACAACAACCGGAGAAGGAGCTGAGCTAATGTAAACTTCAAAATGCTGTAATGCCAGTATTAAAGCCAAACATTCCTTCTCGATTGTTGAGTAATTTCTTTGGTGCTTATTTAATTTCTTAGAGAAACAGCACACTGGGTGATCAACAATATTTCTATCTTCTTGAATCAATACTGCTCCAACCCCAACATCACTCGCATCCACAGATAATTTAAAAGACTGATTGAAATTTGGAGCTGTGAGAACCGGCGCACTTTTGAGTATGGCTTTTAATCCAAAGATTCCTTATTTTTGTCAGTCCAAAGAAACTTGTTTATCTTACTTAACAAGTTTGTCAGGGGTTCAGCAATATCAGAAAACTTGGAACAAAACTTTCGATAGTATCCGGCCATACCCAAAAATCGCATCAGTTGCATTTTACTGACAGGCACAGGGAAATCAGAGATAGCCTTGACCTTACCATCTATAGGTTTAACTTGACCATGTCCCACAATATGTCCTAGAAAAGTTACACAAGCACGGAAGAACTCACTTTAGATAAATTAATTGTCAAATTTGCATCAGCGAGTCTTTCAAAGAATTTCCGAATCGTGGCAAGATGTTCTTTCCAGGTGTCATTGTAGATGATGACATCATCAATGTAAGCATCACAATTATCTAGACCAGACGTAATCATATTCATCAGGCCTTGAAAAGTACTTGGGGAACCCTTCATCCCGAACCGCATTACTTTATATTGATAGAGTCCATCTGGAGTCACAAATGCCGAAATTTCTTTCGCTCTTTCCGTTAGTGGAATTTGACAAAATCCTTTCAGAAAGTCAAATTTGGTGACGTACTTGGCATTTCCAATTTTATCAATACAATCATCGATTCTTGGTAATGGAAATTAATCTGTTTTTGTCACAATGTTCACCTTCCTATAATCAGTGCACATACGAAAGGTTTTATCCGGTTTCGGAAGAAGTATACATGGTGAATTCCAATCACTTTTACTGGGCTCTATGAAATCGTTCTCCAGCAAATACTGAATTTCCTTTTTCAAGTACTCCTATTTGAGAGAGTTCATCCTGTATGGGTGTTGTTTCAGAGGTTTTGAATCTACAATTTCAACGTCATGAAAAAGTTTGTTTGTCTTCGTAGGGATATCTGGGAACAAGTGCTCATATTCGAATAATAACTGTTTAAGTTCATTCCTTTCTTGTTGTTGTAAATGTAAAAGTTTCTCGTCTAGATTTTTCATAATTTCCGAATTCCGAAGATTTGTTGCTCCAAGATAAACAGTGTCCAATTGAATTTCTTCACTTAAATCCTCAGTTTGTGGGACAGGTACAACTAAATTAATCGTATAATTTACTTGGCTATCTCTTTCAATATACTAGTACTCCATTAATTTATTTAGATCAGAATACTAACATTATAATTTAACTCATTGATTTTCTTCTTTACTTTGTAAGGGCCGTAAAATCTAACTTGACGAAAATTTTGAAGAATGAGCAAGAGAGAATGAACTCTATTACAAAAATCAAATGTTCTCTCAAGGTTTATGAAACCATAGTTTCACTTTTGACTTGAATTGCTGAGTGCCCTATTCAAGCATAACAAGCTGGAAAAGTCCAGACATGAAATTTGACCTTTGACCAGATTCGATATATTTGGGAAGGCCAAACTGAGTTAAAAACTTTATCAAAGCTTTTACTATTATATTCCTCAAAGGAATTGCCTCTGGGAATTTTGTTGACGCACACATAATGGTCAACAAATATTGGTTGCCTGACTTGGTCTTAGGTAAGGGACCAACACAATCTACCATAATTCTGCTAAATGGTTCGTCAAACTCAGGAATAGGTTGCAGATGAGCCTTAGGGATCTTCTGATTGGGTTTTCCTACCATTTGACAAGTATGACAAGATCTACAAAATTTACAAACATCACTTTTCATTTTTGGCCAATAAAAATGAGTCAAGATCTTGTGATAAGTTTTGTTTATTCCTAAATGACCAGCCAGAGGAGTTTCATGGGCCAAACTAAGTATTTCCTGTCTGTAAGATTTTGGAACTACAATCTGATATTTTACTAACCATTCGTCATTAGCAGGTACCTCGGGAGGTCTCCATTTTCTCATAAGAATTCCATTTTTAATGAAATAACAGACAGGTACTTCAGTGGCTTCAGTTTCACGAATGGCCCTCTGAAACAAACAGGAGATCTCAGGATCTTTTTCCTGTTCAACGACAAGTGATTGTCGTTTATCACCCTGATTAGATAAAAGAGAATGAGTATTTAAAAGAGGATCACTGTGATCAATACCTTTTCATTGATCCATATTAGAAGTCAAAGTGACCTCATCAAAAGCCTGACCAATACATGTGTCAGCTAAAGGAATATTTTTCTTATCAAAATCATTCTCAAGAGCTTTGTTTGACATAGGTCTGATAACTGCACAAGCTGGGTATAAATCAGGGTATTCTGTTTCAATAGGATCATATTTCTGATCCAAACAAGGCTTGTCAGTTACAAGTGGATTAACCACAACCTTGTCTCCAGCTAGGTCGTTACCTAACAACAAATGAATGCGCTCAACAGGTAAAGTAGACACTATCCCGACTGTCACAGGTCCTGAAACTAAGTCTGATGACAAATTTACAGAATGGAGAGGAACATTAACAAAGCCACACTCTACTCCCTGAATGAGAACACTCTCATTAGAACAGGACTTCTCAGAAAAAGGCAAAGTACCTCATAATAAAAGACTTTAAGAAGCTCCTGTATCCCTTAAAATTTTAATAGGGATAGGATTGGCCAAATCACCCAAGAGTGATGTAGAACCCTTCGACATGAATGGTTCATAATTCTCCATAATAAAATCAGACTGGGGTTTATGAGACCCAACAAATGTATTGCTTTCAATACATGACGTGACCTTGACCTCTTATAAATAAGAGCATTTGAGATAGGTCTATCTTGATTCTGATGCCTATATTTCAATTTGAAGCAATCAGAAATGACGTGTCCTTTTCTCTTGCAATAGGTACACGTAGGAATAGACAAGGATTTTGAATCAAGTTTATCAGAAGCTTGATTTTTAGAAGTTGTGCCAGACTGAGTTTTAGAAGGAGTCGTATTAGGCTGAAATACCTTTCTACCAGTAGACTGCTGAGTGAATGATTTGCCTACAACAGGAACTTTATGAGTTAAAGAATAGTTATCAGCAGCACGAGCAGCATTTTTCAAGGTTTCGATCTCATGCTCGTCTAGATACATTCTAATGTCACTATGGACACAGTTCCTAAACTCTTCAACTAACATGAGTTGTCTGAGACTTTCGTAATCTTTATTGACCTTTCTAGAAGAGCACCACCTATCAAATTGTTGTGCTTTTTCCCATGCAAATTCAACATAGGTCTGGTCAGTTGGTTTTCTAGAATTCCTGAATTTTTGCCGATAAGCCTCGGGAACTAACGCATAACCCTTCAAAATACAATCCTTAACCACATCATAGTCAGCACTCTGCTCCAGTGACAGTGAAATGTAAATATTACGAGCTCTACCAGTAAGTACACATTGCAATAATAGAGTCCAGTACTCATTTGGCCACTTGAAATTATCTGCAACGTTTTCAAAATAAGGAAAATATCTATCTACTTCTTCTTCCAGAAAAGGGGGTACTAACTTAATATTTCTTATAACATCAAAAGTAGGGGAGTGTTTTCCTTTTGCCAACTCTAATTTTTTCATTCTAATTTGAAATTCCTTTTCATCCTTCTCTCTTTGTATTTGCTTCTGTGCGTGCATTTGTTCTTTTTGAAATTGCATATCTAATTTTTGTTTCTCAAATGGTGTTCGTATTCGAGCTGCCTTAGTTGGATCACACTCAGCATGATTTATTATAAGGGAAATCATTGTCTAATTGAAACGTATTGGTATTATTGATTTCACTTTAACAGGATCAGAAACTGCAATCACTTTAAGCCTGGTTATTATATCATTGATTTCTAGGTCTGTGTCTTGAACTGGGTCAGATGTATCTACAGTCATATGTTTGGCGAGTCTTGGCCTGCGACAATATTCGTAACCAGATCCGCATGGCCGACAAAGCTGATTACACAACTTTACTGCGATGCCACATTTAAGACAAGGTCAAGTACCGAGACCAACACATAGCGCTAGCAGACGTGATTTAGAAAGTAAACGAAAAAGCTCATACTTGAAGTTAAGAGGCAAATGTGAAACAATGTGCTTGCACTTTCCTATAATAAGCCAGTACGAAAGCCAGGCCGTTTTCAATTACTATTTCATGACTTGTTATATAAATATCCATACATGATCCCGTGTAATAGTCAGCATACATAGTCTTGGAATAATAATTTTAGATCTCTCAAGTATTTGCTACTACTTCCGCCAGGCAATAAACTGAGTTGTTTTCATATTACTGAGTGTCGATTTCGCTGACTCATATATAAGGATAATAAATGTATAATTTGCTTTCACATATTGGCACGCCAAATTTATACAGATCTTGATTAAAAATATTTTTCCTTTAAGAATTAAATGGCACGCGAAGAACAGAATTTAATACACATTTATGTAAAGGCCAGTGCTGTACTAAGACAATAACATATCTATGTAAAGGCCAGTGCTGTACTAAGACAATAACATATATATGTAAAGGCCAGTGCTGTACTAAGACAATAACATATCTATGTAAAGGCCAGTGCTGTACTAAGACAATAACATATCTATGTAAAGGCCAGTGCTGTACTAAGACAATAACATATCTATGCAAATATTGTTGTGACTACAGCATTGCATAAATATTGATCGGTCTACATTCATGATCAAAGATTGTGCCTATGATACATTGATACTCATATCTAAATAATGTGCCCACTCAAGCATCATGTGTGTACTTGCTCTGCACGCGAGTATATACTTGTCACGGTCAGGTAAGTGTACTGGAGTAATATGATAATTGCGCTTTTGTTAAATACTGCTCTAGGTCATGGCCTTCTATCCCCCATGGTGTTCCGATTGTAGAGGCATATGTGTATAACGTTCACGTGTAGCTATGTGCGTGTGTCGTGATGTCAAAGCCATGGGCTATGACCTGTAGCCGCATAAAAATCTAATCCTGCTATTATCATACTACTACCACCTTCTGTCTGTGGTGATTTCAAATGTGAACACGCGCGTCAAATTACATAACTGCATATACAATGTGTATGGTGTCATTATGACAATCTTTTCCCAATAGTTTGTCATATCCTCCAAGGAAAACAAAGCATTTAGCGATAAATTGACGAGATTCGTTATCGCTCACTTGAAACTTTTCAGATATGTTAGGATAGTATGTAGCCCGATGTATCTATGCCTCTGAGTGTCCGATATACCTTGCCAAAGTAATTATGATCGTTGGCTAAATCCAAGTACAGTACGTTTTAAAACTGTTTGCACGCATCAACTTAGCTGCTAATATTAAAACTAAAATGTTCCACAAATGAGCTCTTGTGGAGACCCCTCCCCCAGTCCAGTCAAACCTATGCTGTATACGGTATCGGACCACATCTCTCCCCCTCCTGTCCAGTAAAACCCATACCGTATCAGATGAGTGGTGTTATACACTGTAAAATTCCAAGTCTGACTCGGTAAGACCAAGGAGCAGATAAGATGAATTACCTAAATCAAATATTTGTTCTTTTCTTTATAGATGACCCATTTTGTTTTAAAGTTGCTATTTTATCTTATCATCGTATTACGCATGCAGAAAAAGCGGAAAATCGGAATATCATTTAAACTACAACGGTAAAACTCGTTGCTCTGATTATAATAGCGTAAAAGAGAATATTGAGTACGCTGACACCCCAGTCCCCAATGTCCACTCAAGGTTTGACTGTGCACCGCCACCGCAAACCCTCCAGTCTAGGTGTTAAATGTGTCAGATGAATAATGAGTATAAACTATATGCACTGTGAAAAACCAATGTCTGGCTCAACCCCCAAACCCCACCATCTCTCTCTCTCTCTCTTAGAATGTCCAATTCATCTCATATCTCTCTCTTCCTTATTGAATTTATGATAAAGAAGACTAACAAACCCTTGCGGTTCTTTTGATTATGGCAACAAATACATTCAGGAAAATAGCGTTATCGTAGGTCGAGAGACGAGACTACACCTGTTCTTGTTTGTCTCAATGCAAACAAACTTTTCCAGGAATCCCGAATGGAAGACTAGCAGCAGAAATATGCAATCAATGACATATTAAACTATTTTCCTTTCTTGACATTGTCCAAGTAACTGCGCGAGACTTGTGTGGGGTTTAACGCCATTTTGCACTTCATGATAGGCTATATATGGTGGCCTGTATATTAGGTGAAGAAAGAGCACGGGAAGAACCAGCGACCCAGAGAGAGGTACTGGCAAGCTTTCTCAAATATCCACGTTTGTCGAGTCAAGGCTCGAGCACAAGCTGATAAATGTTAGGTGGGTGAGTGTTCTGAAGAGGTGAATGCCTTAAATTACTTGACCACCCCCGGAGCTCCGTAAACTACGTCAGACCAGCTCAACTTTTTGTACTGCCCACATGGTAAAAACCAGAAGTATATAAGGTAGTGGTGATCAAGAACTGCCATATGAAACTTGTACATAAACTACGGATCGAAAGGGCCCAATTTTTTATGGACACAAAGAAATGCATTGAATCAAAAAGTTATTCCCCCCCACAAAAAAAAAAGAAAGATAAAAATAAATTCAAATGTCAACGCAAATAAAGTCAGTGAAGTGTACAGTAAAATAAATTTCACAATGACCTTGTATATATTACTAATATGAGACTAGCAGAAAAGTATTCCCTAAAATAGTTTGACAACTTAAACAAATATAAGTGCCTAGAAATTGAAGTTAACTTGCAAAGCTGAACAAAGTCAGTGAAACTGTTGTTATAGTAATCTACGGTCTAAGTGATGATGTTGTATCACAGAGTCAAGAGAGTTAGGAGCAAGCTCAAAATTAGATCACAATGATCTATTTTTAAAGAGACGGAGGAGCAATAGTATTTAAACCACAGCATTTTTCAAGAAAAATTGATTTACTTTGATGGGTTGAACACCAGGTTTTCAGCACCAGATAAGTTAT
Organism: Megalonaias nervosa; assembly: GCA_016617855.1. Classification (NCBI taxonomy): domain Eukaryota; kingdom Metazoa; phylum Mollusca; class Bivalvia; order Unionida; family Unionidae; genus Megalonaias; species Megalonaias nervosa. The sequence goes on along the minus strand of JAECUM010063911.1, from coordinate 7,050 downwards.
ACACGGCAACCAGTATATGTGGTGGGAGAACAACACAGGAATACCCCTGGGAAAAACAAAGACAAACAGCAAGCTACTGGCAAGCTTTCTCACGTACCCACGTTCGTCGAGTCTAGACTCGACCACACGCGGACAGAAGTGAGGTGTGTGAATTGTCTGTAGAGGAGAATACCTTAAACCACTCTCCCACCCGGGGCCCCGAGAAAAGTTTAATGAAATAGGTAACTAACGCATAGTGACAATGTGTTCAATCGTTTGCCCAGCCCGGCCATTAGAAATGCCCGGATAATGGAGACAACAAAATTAAGGCCTGTACGTAATAAAATATGTGTCACTGTGATCTGTATTTGGCATTCATAGTTTATCATGGTCTCTCTTACGCTATTTTCTTCAAAAATTCATGAAAAGTGAGAAGGAAACGAATGAATCATTTTCGTGATATATTACGCCATTCTTATTAATCAAATTATATCTGGACTATATGAAAAATAAAGGTATGGGCGTGCAGACATGCACACATCTCCATATATCAAAATCCCTATGCCACTGCCAACCTCAAGGCCGTGACAAAATAATCTTCAATGAATAATAACAATAAAAACACTACTACTACTACTACTAATAATAATAATAATAATACAAAAACATAGCGTACATGCTATTTTTTAATCTACGTTTCATTTATAGGTTTCTTAAAGTTTAGTGATTATTTGTTTGATTATGGAAATAGGTGTGAAGAAGATATTTCTCAAACCGAGGGACCGCTCCGGTGGCCTAAGTGGTTAGAGCGTCCGCCTCGGATGCGGGATGATGGGCGAGTCATACCCAAGACATACAAATGGAACTAGCAGCTGTCTCGCTTGGTACTCAGCACTGGGTGGAACGTGATGCTGCATGTCTGCGTTATGATGTCCCAGTGCTAGACATCACGATAAACTGCCACACAGCAGACATCGTAACTATATGACTGAAAAATTGTTAAAACTATGTTAAAAATCCAAATCACACACACACACACACACACACACACACACACACACACACACATTCAAACCGAGTTATTAGCCAATTATTAGGTTCGGGCGTCATCCATGCTGAACTGTGTTCACTTGACTTTATGGTAGTATGGATTACTTTTCTAAAATGGCCCCTGTTCAGTATCCAATGTAAGTTATTGAGGTATTTTTGTGTTACTCTTGATAGCATTCTCTCATTGCACCAGCATGTCATGAACATATGCAAGGTTGCATATCTTGAGCTGAGACGCATCAGCTCCATTCGCAAGTATCTTTCAGCTGATGCCACTAAAACACTTGTGTGTACCTTAGCACTTTCAAGACTGGACTATTGTAACTCAATTCTGTCTGGTTCGTCTCAATATCTACTCCAGAAACTTCAAAAAGTTCAAAACACAGCTTCTCGGACCATCCTTAGAGTACCACGATCAGAGCACGCATCTCCTCTGCTCTGTACCCTACACTGGCTATCCATACGATCCAGAATTAAACACAAAATTTGTTCTCTGTGCTACGTTTCACTGACGGGCTCCAGTCCAACATACCTATCTGACCTCACCTATGTGTACACACCTGCAAGATACTTACGCTCCTCTTCTGACACTCGTATTCTCATTATTCCCACTATGAAAATGAAATCATATGGACAACGCTCTTTTGCATACCAGGGCCCAGCAACGTGGAACGAATTGCCCACTTCACGTAGACACAAAGACACAGTGATCTCATTCAAGAGCGCTCTTAAAACTCACCTATTTCAACTGCAAGAACAGACTTAAAGACCTAATAATGTATCCTTACCTTAAATATTTACAGCATGTTTTCTGTTTCTAATTTCGTGGTGTTTGTTTTTATTTTTGTAAACATATCATTATATATGTTTTTTAAGTGTTGTCAAATATTGTAAAGCGCTTAGAGCTTCTAAAGATTAGGCGCTATACAAAGTCCTCATTATTATTATTATTATTATTATTATTATACGTGTGAGTATTTGGAATAATTATGTGTTTTGAGGTCATATTGTACGTGGCATACAAATACCGGCCAGCTGTTTCGAATATGATACTGATAAATTGTACGAATGTAAATCAAATACAACAATATAATTACTAAATTTGAAGTTTTAAAATGTGTGGTCTTTGGTTTGGTAATAGAATTTTTTTTGTTTTTTTAGGCGTTTAAGAACACTTCTGTTGACAATGATAGTTGTCTTGAGGTCATTTGAAATAGTATAAACAAAGAACACAAGCTAAAGTCACGGAGTGTTCAACACCATTTTCTTTTTTGAGGTGAACTTATAGTAATTACCAGCCTAATTAACCCGTTGCTTAAGTCAATATATTCATGCCGACTCATTAGCATAACAATTTATTCAAACTTAAAGTTATTCCTTTTGCTATGGTCCATATTTGAATAGTTATAAAGTCGATAATGTTTTGATATTTTACATTTATGTACATTGGATGAACATTCTAACATTAGGACTATTTGAATATATGGAATAATGAAAGTCAATGAAGTGTCGAGGTGTTATGGGTGGTCGCGTGGTCTAAGGCGCTGCCGTTTACAGCTCACTCATACACGTCACCTCTGTCCGCGTGAGTTTGAGTCTTGTATTGACCATTGTGAGTAGGTGAGAAAGCTTGTCAGCAGCTTCACGTGCGCCACTGGTTCAAAAGCAAATAACAACAATAACAACAAACGGACCAAGAGATCTGAATGATCAGACAAGCTTTGAGTGTAGTCGCTATTATTGAATGATTCATGATGACTCATACCATGTGTGAATCTCTAATGACCCGTGATTCATCGACCAAGTCAGCAATAGTGTTCGTCAGAGTCAAAATGGAATTTGCAATGTTAACATCTGACAGATTTATGGAGCCGGTGATTTAACAATACTATTAAATGAGTTGTGAAGCAGAAAGTTACTACTACTTCTATTATTAGTAGTGCTACTACTACTAAAAACCGGTCTGATTGCATGCATTACAGTATAGATACATTTCCAACAATGAAAAATTCAAATTCTAAGGCGATCAAAATATGGAAAGCAGAAAAACAAAACCTTCTGACGAATTTTAAGGGTTTTTTTCTGCCATTGAATTAGCCAATGTAATTTTGCATATTCCTAAAGAAATAAATAAAGCTCTGGATTCTTGCAATCTGAATACTCTGGTAAACAATAATAGCATAACACCTATTTAAGGGAGTGCACATGTGTTGGGGTTATTGATAAATTTGAGGTGCATAAAGTTGTACTGCACACCAAGCAGGAACATTTCATCAGGTACTGCAGTACTGCATACAGGTATGCACCTCTCTCTCTACGTTTGCTATAATGTAACCGATGCTAGGCTTAAGTAACATGCAAAATGGACATTAGTTTAAGTACACCAACCTAATTACAACTCTCGATCCTGATATCAAGAAAGAAGTACTTTAACTCATAATTTTGCTCTTGCTCGATTATTTGCTAACATAAAAGAATTATATAATCTCAGTATTACCAATCCAACACAATGTCAGAGTTGTCGTGGTTTTTTTTTTTTTTTAAAATACCCACAAACGTAGAGTAGATGAATGTTTTTTTTCTCTTAATGTGTAAAATGTTAACAACTTATATTAGTTTGATTTTATGTATCCAATTCGAAATTTTAGTTCTCGCTTTTTGCAGTACCCTCCTTGTCAATCATATTTTCCACTTCGTTCAACATTAATAAGAAACAAATTACAAATCAAGAAATAATAGAGAGAGTGTTTGCTCTTTGTAAAATAAAACTTCAGGTTCCAGTCATTTTGTTACCAGTTAACTTTACCATACATTGTTTCATTTCTTATTGTCATCTTCTTCGGGATCTTTGAAACCGGCCACTTTCCACTTTCTAGAGGAATGGTCAGAAAGTATAACATGTCCGGTATTTAAAAATGTGAGTATGAATGACCCGAGAAATTACAGAGAAATTTCTCTAATAAATGCACTGTTCAAAATATTCATATCTATTTTGAACAAAAGGTTGAAGAGATGGGCAGAAAGTAATAATCTAATAGATGAATCTCGAGCTTGCTTTAGAAAACAGTACAGTACTTGTGATAATATATTCAGTTTGCACACAATTGTTCAGAACTGTGTATGCAAATCTGGTGGTACGTTTGTTCTTTATTTATTAATTTTTCAAAAACGTTTGATAGTGTACAAGATAATAAACTGTGGTTTTCCCATGTACAGGAACGTGTTGATGGAAATATTTTACAAGTATTAAAAAACATGTATTCTTGTTTGAAAAGCTGTTTAGAACACCAAATGGACTAACCATATATTTTAATTGCAATTTAGGAACAAGACAGGGATGTGTTCTCAGTCCAGTTCTTTTGGGGGTTTTTTTATTGGTGATTGAGTTCGTAAGTTACAAACTAAGTGTAATAGGGGTATTTTCATCACAGAGAAAATATCATGGATATTTGCTTTATTGTATACAGATGATGTGACTAATTGTGATGAAAATGTATGGTTATTGCAACAACAAATTAATGCCACAGATAAACTCTGTGCTGAAAAAGGAATGGAATTTGATAACAAATAACATAAATAATTGTCTTTCGAAATGGTGGCTTACTGAGAAATTATGAGCGTTGGTATTATAGTGACAAATATAGTGAAACAGTGTTATTCTATAAATATATGGAGTTGATTTTCACATCGAGGTTGAGCTGGACGAAGGCAAACATCATGTTGGATACAAGCGTTCAAAGCAGTATCTATAATTTTCAGTTATCAACAGAGATTTGGAAGATTACATATACAAGATATATTTATAAATTTGATGAAAATATTGTTACGGGTCAGAAATATGGGGGTATGAATATTCCCCAGAAATAGATCAATTCAAAACAAATTTGAGAAAAGATATCTGAACGTACCAAATGATATGAATAATTATGTTAGTTTTGGGGAATGCGACGATAACCTTCGAGTACAATTTATATGTTCAGATGTATAAAGTACTGGAATAATATTATGCATATGCCGACAAGCAGATATCCTTTCCCATGTTATATTATGTTTAAAAAACATGATGATACCGGCAAAAGCACATGGGCCAGTAAAGTTAACAGTGTTTTATTCTCTCATGGCTTTGATTATGGATGGCTAGCGCAAGAAATGGGTGACCGAAACAGTTTTCTGAGTATGCTCAGACAAGTTCTATTTTATTCCTCATTACAAATCCGGTCAAGTAAAACAGGCAGTTGTACAAAATATTTTATTATAGGCAGTATAAGTCGTTATTGGATATTGAGAAATATTTAACATTAGATCTATCATTTGCATCTTTTCGATGTTCTAAAATTTATTTAATGACTGAACGAGGAAGACATATTAAACTTGAAAGAGATCAAACAGTTTGCAAATTATGCCTTAAAGAAAATATTAAGTGAGTATAAGATTAGTATCATTGTATATGTGTTTTGTACTTCTTATACCAATTTAAGACGGAAATATCACGACCAGATGTATTATATCAACCCTTCGGTAGATAAATTTATAAATTTAATGTCCACTCAGAAAATAAGCATTGTTACAGATGTTTCAAAGGTTTTGTATATTTGATTTTAAACTAAGAGATCAGCTGTTAAAAGTATCAACTCCCAACCAAATGTATTCTACATACTGTGTATTATACTCTGTTTATTATGTGATGTATTATGGACCAAAGGAATAAGTACGGAATAAACTTTCTGTTCTGTTCTGTTCTGTTCTATTTTATTTATCTCATTTAGGTTTCTAAGCGGAGACCTATTAAGGAAACGTGACGATGTACTCTGCGGTAAGTGTTGAATAATCAAAATTAATTTACTTGTATTACAATTTAATTAATGCGACTTTTGGGGAATCAGTATGATCGAGTTACATTTGCTAGGAGTCCATATCAACACTTATTGTTCAATACCATGAATAATTCATGCGTATTTCTCTTAATATTGTTCATTGGACGGAAGGACACACACACACACACACACACACACACACACACATATATATATATATATATATATATATATATATATATATATATATATATATATATATATATATATATATATATATATATATATATATATATATATATATGCGTTTACAAAGAACGAAAACTGCGCATGTGTATTTGTAATGGGGGTTCAAATTCCTTAGTAAGAAGGTCTTCGATGAAGCAATTTATAATGTATGTAAGAAAATGTTTGATAATTAATGAATAACGACCAAGTTTAGGCACATATGCAGAAAGACAAACAAAGACAATGACTAGGTACGCTTGACGTCATCAAACAGACCGAAGATATTTGTATGTACTTAGTCTTTTTTTCCACTAAATAAGAACCTTTTATGTACACGTGATTACAAAGTTTATAAACTGAATTATTTATATCTCATTTGACGTGGAAAAAACGATTTAAAGAAAAGGATTATCAAAAGCAATCATTTGAACCAGGCTAATACTAAATATTACATGTAATGATTGTTCCTGACTTCATCCAATGATACGCTTGACATAAGTATCACTGCGTCGTAATTTCATCCAATGATATACCTGATATAAGTATCACTGCATCGTAATTTCATCAATGATATACCGGATATATGTATCACTGCATCCTAATTTCATCCAATGTTATACTAAATACATGTATCACTGCATACTAATTTCGTAGAATGACATGCTTGATACACGTATCACTGCATCCTTATGTCACCCAATGATATGTTTAATAGATGTATCACTGCAGCCACAATATTAACGCATCAATAAACTGGAATAGAATATGCACAGTATAATTAATTTTAGTAGGAAATTAATAGTTGCGACTAATATTAAACGTGAAGCGAGTAATTATCTTCATCATACAGAAAACTCCTATCGTAGATAATGTCCACTTTAAATACCTTCACGGTATTGATATCATGGTTTTCGTGCCCAATAAGTAACGATGAAACTGCTTCTTGAAGCTGAAATTGAATTATATATATATATATATA
>JAECUM010063910.1:0-23982 GCA_016617855.1 Megalonaias nervosa | reverse complement strand
TATATATATATATATATATATACCACATAAATTAAAAATAACATGGCATTTAAAGTGTTGGTATAAAGCAATTTGATATGCCAATAATATTGGTATATCAAATTGTGATCCACCCATGGCGCAATAATACGCATATATAAACATTCTAGCGACCGTCTGCAGTTGATTCTATATCAATGATGAATTTCCACACATTAATCATTAGTGAAGTATGAAAATAACGATAAAAAGTATTAATAATCCTCGTTTTCTAAATGAATTTAATATGGTACACATTTTCATCACAATCCTTTCTGATTTCTGTTCCCCCCTCCCCTCTCATGCATAACGGACAAACTACGCAGAAATGTGGAGTGAGAGAGAAAAGGAATTTGGGCTGGATTAAAATCTTGAAATAGAAATTACACCAAGTAACCTACAAGAATATGGTTCGTCGTAACGATACGTGTGCACTTTCCTTGGGATTTATCTACAGTGTTTATCAATGATACAAAGTTGCAAACCATGTCGACATTATACAGTAAATTCCTCGGTTACGTGGTACACATACTGTGATGTATTTAATGTTTTGTTGTTGCTTCTTAAACACTCTATAATGTTCTAAAAATCTACTATTATTAATTAAATATGAAAATGTCCAAAGCTCTCTCTCTCTCTCTCTCTCTCTCTCTCTCTCTCTCTCTCTCTCTCTCTCTGGACCATCGTAGTAAGATACGGGCTAAAATCTATGGAATGACGAACGTAGAAGATTTCGTTTGCGTCATCCCACGATATCTCTGGACTTAGGAATGATGGTAAAAGTTAAGTCAAACCGACCAGAGAGAGAGAGAGAGAGAGAGAGAGAGAGAGAGAGAGAGAGAGAGAGAGAGAGAGAGAGTTTATGGTCGGGGGTACTGTTACTAAAGAGAATAATGACTTAGATCAACTTTAAATATATTAAAATATTGTAATTACCTCTTGGTGGTTCGTCATTTCGCTTAGTTTCTATTCCACATTAATTTCCATGAGCCGGTAGGTGAATGGGTTAGCGTTCATGTGAATGGCGTATCTAACCTAGTGTCTGTAGTGCTCTACTTTTATTATTAAAACCATCTTTCATGTTTAAATCATAAATGTGTATTATACTGATTTAATCAATGCGAAAAAAAAAAAAAAAAAAAAAAGAAACCAGAAAAACCCAAACAATCAACTTATCAATATGCAAAGGTGATTGTGAATAGCCACAAAATGCATAGAACTACATTTTGTAGCGGACACGCTCGGGGATGTGAGGAGTTCATTCTCTTGGTCAATACAGCTGCCTATAATAAATCTTAACTCCGTTCAAAGGGCAAATATATGTATTTGTATGTGATATAAATAAAATATATTTACAGTATAAATTTTTCATTAAAAGGAAACTTGGCAAGCCTCGTTTCTTTTTAATGAAAAATTTATACATCTCGTGGTATATCATTGCTACAGCGTACATACTATACATATATTCTATATATTCCAAAATTAATTTTAAAAAATCAGAAGAAAATTATTCACAGAATAATTATAACATTACAAGAAATGAGATGAACAAATTAAAACAGCGGCATTTACCACTGTTAGAAATCCTATTGTTAAAAATTACAAGAAAGAGACTTTACCATTGTTTCAACATGTATTGTCTAAAACCTACTGGTTAGAACCTTCTGTCAATGTTCTAGTTAAAGTTCAGAATGTCACATTATTACAAATGTCATGAAACAATTCTACACAGTCTGATGGTACACGAATGTTTAATTCCTAAAAGTGGCATTAAAGAATTCTACTCAATATTATGGTACATTAATTTTTAATAACTATTATGTAGATGAAAATTTTAAAGAAATATTGATGCTATCATTTAAGAGTTTAATCATATATCAAAATATTAAAACAAAATGGTGGTTTAAGTTTACACAAGTTTGTTTGAAAGTCAAATTTGTAAGAATGATTCCAGATTTTTCCCTTGATCAATTCGTATTTACATGATTGTGCTAACTATACATGTCCCTTCGTAACAATCAAGGCCCGTGTTAATTGTTTACGGATTGGATAGGGGTGGATGCATACAACAAAAGAAAATGACTGTCAATAAAACATTTTTTTTTGTGTGTTTCAATAAAAAATAGATGAAGTATAGCTTTTTCAACGTGTGAGCTAGCTATTGTCAATATACAAATAGAACATAGCACAGATTTATTTTCACTCCGAACACATGCCCTCAGTTAAACAGTTAAAACACGAACCGATGCAACACTAGATTTAAAGTTTCAATTCTTATTTTCTCCAATAAATTTATTTGATCGACATAATATTCGATATTAGTACACAGAAATTCCGAAATCATCCGTACATTACCCATTTTGTTAACATTAGGTAAATTTTTATACATAAAGCCATCTTTTTTAAATAGCAAAGGTCAAGGCTGAGACATGCTCGTACCTGTTGTTGTACGACAGGTGATTCGTATGAGGCCTGAATCTCATTAAGGCCAGCGGCTGCCGGATCCAGATCAGACGCATTTTAATTAATCCCTAGCTTGTTTTGATAACGACAAAAGTAAGTACAGAGACTGATTCTCGCTGCATTCTCTCTCCTTAGGTCACTATTTTCATGAGATATATAAAAAATGTACTCAAGTATTCATGTGGTTTAATTGGTTTCGTTTGGTGTTTGTGGTGGGGTTATAACGCCCTTTTTCAACACCTGATAAGGGAGAAAAATACATGGAAAATCTGTGGAGTGAGAGGGAACAAGAAACCATTGAACGTGGACTTACATCAAGTAACCTATAATAACCTGGTTCTTCGTAATGTTATGTGTACACTTTCCATGGAATGTATCTACCTTGTTCGCAATACCAATGACACAAAGTTGTAGTAGCTTGTCCAGACTGTTCATTAAGTTTCTTGGTTAGGAGGCACACACATACAAAAATAAATTACTTCCCCCTCATAATAAGGTTTTAAAAAAACCTTTTTAAATATTAAAATGTGCGAAGGCCGCTCACCCTCTATTTATTTTCTCACTGTGATCGATGAACTGAGGGATAGACAAACCCAGACAAGTTTAACTATTCTTATATTTTCAGTTTTTTTTTGTATCCTACTGTATGAACCAACGTGTGGTGCATTTGTCACGATGAATGACAATTTCCAATCAAAGGGACCGCCAAAATGCTGCTTATTCCGAATTGACCTCAAACGAGAGGCGCTCGAAAAAGAATATCCTATTAAAAAGGCATTTGAGAATTACAGTGACTGCCGGTAATTAGGTATCACATTAAAAATATATAAAAATCAGGAATATTATGTAAAAGCAAGACATTTAATAAAAAAAATGCCAATATTAACTTCGTAAATCAAGTCAAGATCTTTATATGTCCGAGTTTTATTGGACCTTTTAAATAATTACGATTAATGACATTCGTATGGCACATATATGGTTAACCCCAACCCCAGTAATCTTTAATTGTCATGTTCAGAAAAAACCTTTTATGAATTTGAAGGGATGACAAGGTTCATTAAACAGCCTTTATACTCTGATCAAAGAACCCACACTGAAAGAAAACTCAAAAAGTTGTCAATACGCACTTCACCCCACCCCCCACCAATCCATTACATAACAATTTGTATTAAACAGCGCCAGCCATGTCCCTAATTCTGCTTGTATTGTTTAAACTGTGGAGCAGACGGTATGCAAACGTTGTGCTAGGCACCATTTTATGACTGAAATATACGAACAGGTATTGGAGCTGGATATGTTATCAATGGGATTTGATCACCCGCTTAAATTAGTACATGTAAAGGAAATCAATCACCTTATTAATATATATCCTTTGAAAAGCACCGAATTACCTTTCAATTTGTTTTATGAAGGGAACAATCAAGTTGCATTAATAATTTAAACACGTAGTATGGGCTGCGGTATAATCTGAAATTTGCGAAGATTGAGAGTACAAACAGACAATGAACAAGCAGTCTATTAGTTCAGTTTCATGTTTTCACAATATTTGATAAACCTTCATGTGCTACATTTACAGATGATACCGGAATTTACAGGTTTACGGGTTTGGATACAACTGAATTCAGTCTTCATTGCTTGCTTATAAACCTGCACCGCGTGACTGTACCACTGACAATGCATGGAGTGTATATATATATATATATATATATATATATATATATATATAACTATATATATATATATATATCTATATATATATAACATACTATATATATATATAACATATATATATATATATATATATATATATATATATATATATATATATATATATATATATATATATATAGTGTAGTATATACATTTTATCTGTGATATACTGTAAGTTGTATACGTCTTTCATTAAAAGGAAATGAAGCTTGTCGAGATTCCTTTTTTATTAATAATGTACACAACAGGTGGCATAAAAGATACAGTATATACATATTTAATTTATACCATATACAAATAGAAGATACTTATGTTCCAAGAGAGTTTAAGTTTGACTACAAGAAATTGTACTGACGAAGGAGTTACTCTTCACATCCATTCTCAGTTCTGAAGGGATTTTAGCAATTGATTCAAGATTCTTTTGGAAATTGCTAATTTGCGTTTTTTTTAGCTTGTATTTTCATTCATATTGATTAAATAAATAAAAGATTTGTTTAGGATTTAACACCAATTCGCAACAGTAAAGTGCAAATAACAGGTAGAAAATGTGGACAAATAAATGTTGTTAAATCAAGTTCGTTTTAAAAAGAAGTCAAATAGATTAACATTTCGGCTATCATTTACAGATATTTCATTCACACCAATAAAAGATGTCTACACAACTATTCTGTCATTATAGGGCCCCAGATTATAAAAAAAATTAACATCGATATCTACGTGACCCTCTTGTTTTGCTGTAAGATTTTAATTACAAAGACACAGAAGACTAAATAGCTTGGGAAAATGATTGTTAAAAAGGTGGTTGTTTGATATTAACAGTAAATTTGAAGATATTTCACCTTTACCTAAAACAAACTACAGCCGACGGTAACTCAACAGCCGCGAGAAGTAACGGTAAGTGCATAAAGTGTACACCGATGTGGGCAGACAAGATTGTCTGCAGATTTTTGAAGGTGATAATGAATAGGCGACCATCCCTAAATGGCCCGTCAATTTCATTCAGGTGTGGGGCTGATTTATCAGCCTATCTGGGCTGATGGATATTGTTAAAGACAAACCCACGAACGGAAAGGGAAAAGTAAAGATGGAGGATAAAACATTCTTATGGTCAGCAGCAATGTTAATTAAAGGATAATAATGGTTTAGAATAATTGTATATAAATTTGTAGGTTTGAATTACCTTTTGTTGGTTTGTCATTTAGCTTAGTTTATATCCCCCACTCGTTTCAGTATGCTTGCTGGTGAATGAATGGCTGCGCTTTCTTTGTTCAGGTAGTTAACCATGCTGTGTTCTTTGGGTTCTACTTTCACGTTTAAATCATAAGTGTGCCTTATATTTTTTTAATCAATGTGAATGAAAATCGATGCTCTTAAAATCAACCTATCAATATACAGATAAGAATTTAATAAGAATAGGCAAACATATATAAACAACATTTAGCACCGATATAATGTAATATTTATGAATTTAGTGAAAGGATAACATAATATTTGGATCATTTCATGAGACCACATGTCCACAAATTTCCAACTTCAAGTGAACCATTACTGCCAGATGCAATGTTTGTTTCCTTAGACGTCACATCTCTGTAGACTAATATACCACACAACGAAGGGATGCTGGCGTGTAGGTATGCATGAGAAACAAGAACTGTAGACAATCCGCCAACTCACTTCTTAATCAAACTCCTGGAGCTTGACCTAAAACTCAATAGCTCTGAATTTAATGAAGAAAAATACCTCAAATCAATGGAGCTTGTCCTAAAACTCAATGACTTTGTATTCAGTGGAGAAAACTACTTCCAAGTCAATGGAACCGCAATGGGTACAAAAATGCCCCTCCCTATTATATGCTAATATTTTTATTGGAAGACTGGAGGATCAGCTGTTAGCAACGGTGGAATTTACACCATACCAGTGGGTACGCTTCATCGATATTATAGAAATGAAGTGGCAACATGGAAGAGAAAATCTGGATGATTTCATATCAACGGCAAACAACTTCCATCCTTCAATAAAATTCACGGCAGAAGTCTCCAACTCAAACCATGTTTTCCTGGACACAACAACCAGACTGGTAGAAAACAAACTCCGTAGACATCTACTCAAAACCAACCTATAAAAACCAGTTGTCATCTAAAACATTGCATTCGGAACATCCCATATAGTCAAGCACTGAGGATATACAGAATATGCTCCTACGTAGAAAAATTCCAAAAACGATCTGAAGAGTTATCGGAACATTTGATTAACCGAGGCTACGACGAAGACCTGATAGTGGAGTCAACCCAACGGGCTAAGCATTCTAACCGAAATGACCTACTGAGATATATAGAGCAAGAAAAGGTTGGTCGGATACCATTTATCCAGACCGACCATCCAGAAAACGTCAAAGTAGGTACAATCATCCGAAAACACTGGCCCATCGTGGAATCTAGTGACACACTAAAGTTAATCTCCCCTCCCCCCCAACAAACCAGTAGTAGCCTACCGGAGACCAAAAACCTCGAAGCTAACGCCAATCACTAACAAAGACCACCCTAGTAAATATGGTCCCTGTGGCGATTAAAGGTGTAAAACCTGTCAAAATAGAATAGAGACCAGCACATTTTCTAGCACAGCGACTAGAGAAAAACTGAACATACATGTTCCAAACAGAACGTGCAAAACAGAGAATGTAATTTATCTCATCACGTGTAAGATCTGAGTCTTCAGTATGTCTGATAAACTGAAAAGTTACACAAAAGGATTAATCTACACAGATCTGATTGGATGACAAAAAAGCTGTACAGAAGTCCAGTTGCATAATACTTCTGTTTCTGTGGCCATACGTTCAGTGATGTAACACTTATTGTAATTCCTCACAACCCCAACTGGAGTTCTGAAACCAGGAAAGAAAAGCAATCTTACTGGATTCGCCGCATTAGAACGCTGAAATCAAGAAGACTAGAAAAGACAGCCACGTACAACTAAAATCACTACCTTTTTGCAGCCGGCACATTTTCATTTAAATAATTATTTCAATTTGCTAATTAGTCGCCCAATAATATATATATATATATATATATATATATATATATATATATATATATATATATATATATATATATATATATATATATATATATATATATATATCTTCTGATTCTTTATACTGTGTCTATCTGTGAAAAAGAAAAATCTTATACATTTTTGGTAAGATCCGCATTTCCAGTGGGGATACCGAAATACTTAAACCCGAATATTTATTTATTTACTTATTTATTACTTGAACAAAATCGATCTTTTGTATAAATTAAAACAATTCCCGAAAGTTTGTTCTGCACTTAGTAAATCTCTGCTGACTGAGAATCAAATAGCGTAAAACATCTAATTTATCAATATATGTTAACCCAGTTGCAATTACATATTCGCATTTTCCCCAGTTTTGTTCTAGAAATTTAGAAATATGTTTTCAGGATGCTAGGATGATCATCTGAAGAGCAATAAATAACAGTTATCTTAATTTTTAATATTGACACCATTTATGACCAAGCTTAGTTCTTTCACATTATGTTATGAGTAGCCTTTACTGCTGCTATGTAACTAAATATTGCAGAAGGCAACGCATGGACTGAGCTTTAAATATCCTCAAAAGGATATATTTCTAGCTAAAAGTTTGAAGTAAATTGAGTAAGTGGTATGACAGCTTTGAAAACTCCATTTGTAAAAAAGCCTCATAGGGAGGACAATATTTTCCTCTAAAAACCCACAAAAAAAAAAAAAAAAAAAAGCCCAAGACAAAAACAGAACAAAAGAACGCAAACAACAATAAAAACAGTGGAACGTCAAAAGAAACACAGCCCTACCCCATCACCTCCTTTCTAGTTCCAGCAAGGTTACCCAAGGGATGAATGTCTTTTCCAAATATACTTAATATCTTGTTTCTGGCTGAGGGAGAAGCGGGACTGTTTAAAAGTGGAGGATCTTATTTGTTTAAATTGGGGAAGGTAAAAATAGGCGGTGGCAGAGGCGGAGTGGGTTTGACCACCAAATTCTGCTATAGGACACGTTATTTTTTTGCCCAGCATTGACCCATTGTTACCTTTGGAACTAGGATCTGATTCATGCAATGGAGACATTGATAACTCATCGTTACTGTATACACTTACTTAGCACTACAGGGGAATCAATCTTTGCAGTCGACATGATTTCCACGGTTTTTCTAACCCCTATAGGATCCAGCACACGGAATTTTAATTTCAAAAACGTAAGGAAACTGCAGTGGCTCAGCGGTTAAGGCGTGGACTAATGACCAGACGGTTGCGAATTTGATTCCTACAATCTGAGCAGCCTGGATCCTCATTAATATGCACGTGTAATAATAGAAACTCATCATCAAGATGATGATCCAAGCTTGCACACTAATTTTGATCAAAATCTGATAATATGGTCTCCAGGGTGTTCATAGGTTCGGTCATTAAGAATGAGCACCGTAATTTTATGTGGGGATGTCGCCCATTATTGAACTCAACCAGTGCCTTCGTATTTTAAGCTTACGCACCTAATCTGATCTAAACATCATCAGAAACGAAGCCGCTAGAGTCTAGAGTGTTCACAATCAAGTGCCGATGATGGACTCAGGGCCACCACATTTTTTAAGATCAGACATACACATTTCCATCTCCCATGCTGTACATACCGGATATCATATAAATTAATTTGAGGCAGAAAAACCTTTATTCTAAATGATATGTCGAATGAAATCCATTGTATCTTTAAATGTGTATTGATATGATTAGTGTATTGTATAATCATTAATATCAATTACACACATACAATGAATTATATACACATAAAACACATGCTTATAATGATGTATACATTGATCTAATTCTCGATCTCCCATTCCACCCATTCAGTTACACATATGCAAGCATATAGAGATGCATATGCACATATATACACATATTTATGCTTCTATCCTTACATACATACATGGGTACATACATATCTACATACATACATGCATGTAGAAAAACTGGTTTGGGTATTCAGTTTGATCATAAGCGATGCCATTCACCTGAGACAGTTGCCGTATTGTTGAACTTGCTTATTCTTGACAGGTTAGCTGCTTCACGCTTTCTCAGTTATCTTCTTGTAATCATAACTACAACTAGATATCTGGCTATTTGTTGTTTAGTTGTATCCCTGTTCAGATAAAGGATGAGGTTAAATATGAGAAAAAGCACGGGGTCACTGTAATATGGCTTAGAAACCTTAATAGGTTTTAAGGAATCGCTGAAGTATGCAATAATAATCTGTTTGGGGGGAGATATATACCTGATAGTAAGTTGTGTAATAAAGCTTCCGTTGGCAATTTATTATCGGTAAAGTTTGATTTTAAACCTTTTTACACCATGCGATTTATACAAATTCAGATAATGAATATAGACAACAACAGCAACAACAACAACAACAATAATATAATGACTTGATGATATTGTCCTGATTGTTAGTGCACAAAATCACGAGTGAATGTCATCCTTTGTTCGAGACTCCGTTTATTATTTTGTTATGGAATTATACAAAATGGACACAAACGATAAAGAATTGAGTAAAATTCATATATGTTTGCTTTTTTTAAATATCCTTAGGTCTCTCTCAATGGTAAAAATAATAACATTTATTCTATTATTTTTTTCCCCTTAATATCTTTAAATACTTGTAACTTGATTCCTTGACTGTTGTCCTATTTACGTCCTGTTCAAAATCTTCTATGTTAGAGAATCAAAATGACCGTTCCGGTGGCCTAGTGGTTAGAGCGTCCGAATCAAATGCGGGAGGTCGTGGGTTCGATCCCGGCCGAGTCATACCAAGACTTATAAACATGGTACTAACAGCTACCTCGCTTGGCGCTCAGCATTAATAGGTTAGTTTTAGGACTGGTCGGCCTGGTGTCAGGATAATGTGACTGGATGGGACAACATGCTACATGTCTGCGGTATGATGCCCCTGTGCTAGACATCACTATAAACTGCCACACTGCAGACATCGTAGCGATATGACTGAAAAATTGTTAAGGCTACGTTAAAAATCCAAAACACACACACACACACACACACACACACACACACACAGAATCAATTTAAAAATGTCCTGAAACAAAACGTTAGAAGGATAGTGTAAATTCGAGAACGAATTTGAAAGATGTTTATACAAACAAACAAAAATCATATCGAACGCGGCATAACTTGGAAAACTCCGAGGTTGGAGAGAATTAGTTATACAGCGCACATTACAAAGCATTACACATCAGGCTGATTGAATGACAATGCTGATAAATATTATATTTAAATTATGTTATTTGCAGTTGAAAACACGTTTGTTACCAGAACCGTTGATTAGCAACATTTGTTGAAAAGAAACACACCATATCAAGTTTGTCAACCATCATATAGTTTCTTAGTCATTCTTGATCGTACAAAAGCGTCCAGTGGGCATGTCCACACACTATATTTGGTTGCATTTATTTATAGATTTGTTTTAATCACGTACATGTATGTAGCAATAGGAAAGAAGAAACACGAGGTAAAAGATGTAAATCAAATGAAACAATCACAAGCTGAGTGAGACACGACATTCACTTTAGAATTGCATTCAGCTGTTCAGTAAGCCTCACTTGTGCATAAAGGGAAAGGTTAAGATTCTACTCATTTCGTTTAAACGGCATTGTTTGGATTATTGTTAAAAGTGTACACGTATAACAGTTTTATGGCCTGAGTTGTCATTGAACAGAAAAGAAGGAATGATAAAAATAAAAATATCTGATCACTAATGAATACACTTAGCTCAAAACTAGTTAAAACTAGTTTTAAAGAAAGCCTAGCAATGAAAGGTAAAATTTTGAACTTTTAAATTTTGTCAGGTATACTTGTAAATATGAAAGCCTAAAACTAGATATGACTGAGGATGAAAATCGATCGTCTCATTGAAAGATTACATTTCTTTGTTTACAGAAAGAAATTGTTAAAAATTACACTTTAGCAGCCATGGTTAAGAGGAAAAGCTGCTGCTGTTTGAAAATCAAAACTGATGAAAATGAAGTCTGTTGATAACGTTGGTAACTGGAACAGTGATGCTTTGATAAATGAAAATGCATGTAAATTTCTTATAAAAAATACTGTTGCACGGTTGAAGGCGTGCAGATTTTTCAGATATTACAGTAAAATCATTGTTCAGAAGTGATGAAATGTGAGAAAATTAAGTATATGCAAGGAAGTTTGAAAAGTATGTATCTTGGAAAATGGGTTCCTACCAGGCCTCTAGATTTTAAAGCCATTATCATTCCTGAACTTAGATTCAAACAAAATCTCTAACATCTGATTGGCTGACGTAAGGTCTCTGATATTTAGTTGGCTAAGTTTAAAACTCTGACATTTGATTGGCTTGCATCAAGGAAATTACCAATGAAGCAGTTTTGAGTTATGTCTGATTTTAAGTATCTGTATGATAATACGATATTGGAGTCAGGTGTTGGCTTTGTAGCAGGTTTAAATATAATGTTATACCTGAGTAAAATAGTTGTTTTTACTTCTTTCAGCTTCCTTACTTCTGAATCTGCAAGTATGTCTGATTCTGAGGATGATTTGATTACTGAGTCTTCCGCTGAATCTGAGGATGATGAATCTTCTGATGTTGGTAATGTGGTGGATGATTTTTCAGCTGCGGAAAGAAAATATGAGAAAGAAGACATTGATTTAGGTGCAGTATGTAAAAGTAGTTCTATCATGCATACCGTATTCAACTTAATACCAACATACGCCTTACGATTCACCCCCCCCCCTTCTTTTGGTCAAAACACATTAAATATTAGCACTTTTAAATATGCATGTCTCAGGGCCAGAACACCCAATGAAGGGGAAACAGCTGCTGAAAGCTGTATAATACATAATGATATTCTTGGAAAGTACCACTATGCAATGCCCTCTTACAAGGCCATCCTTTTTGCAGCAGAGAAATGGCCTTTTAAGAAGGTTGGCCTTTCCAGAGAAACACTGTTGTGAATAATAATTATGTATAAATTATGAAAGGCATAACTAGTTGTTAGATATTAATATCTTAAATAAAAATTTAAAGGCTTGATATGGAATCAATGTGATAAGCTTTATCAATCATATTTAAAATAATTATGAATAATAATCATGTGTGGAACAAAAAGCCCCACAAAAACAACCGTGTCATTAAAATCAAGGCACGAACATCTGGCTGTAATTATCATCGTAGTCCATTTCAATTCTGCCATTGCTGTATCAAGGGTTCCGTGCTGGTTCCAAGCCAGGGTAAAGGAGGAGGGTTGTGCATAGGGTTAGTAACCCTATCTCCTAAAACGTCCACTCTATAGAGAAAACACTGAGGAAAAATGAAACCAACGATAGGAGTGAAATTAACCAGGTGACTGGATCCGTTACGGATGAGGACCAGATCTAACACGACGTGTTCATCCCGACAACGGACCTCCTGACACCAAATCCAAAATTAGAGTTGGATGCTGGATTGTCCGTACACTTTATCAGACGGGGACGTTTATGCAGACTATCAGGGATATGAACATTTAACATTTTCAAAATTATCATCTTTCACTTTAAAAATAAAATAAAATGTATAGATGTTTAATAAAGTAACATATTTGGGTCAACGGGTGGTCGAGTGGTCTAAACTGTTCGCCTTTACATATCACTGCCATCTCACCTCTGTTAGCGTGCGCTCGAGTCTTTGGCTCGGCCAATGTGGTGTGAGACAGCTTGCCACTAGCTTGACGTGGGTCGCTGGTTCTTCCTGGGTTCTTCATCCATCAATTATACTTGCTGCCATGTCTACCCATTCTTTACGTATCTATGCCCAAAGAAGGATCATTACATATACAAATATAGGGTGTAGTATCTATTTACTTCTTATCCATAAAATATAATAGACTGAGATTTAAAAATTAATAAAATTTGCTAAGATTGAAAATCATACACTCTTATTATCAGATATATAAAGAAAAGGGGTATGTTTATATATATATATATATATATATATATATATATATATATATATATATATATATATATATATATATATATATATATATATATATATATTTTTTTTAAAAGTACCATACAATTATTGACGTCACATCAGTTTTCCACAACAAAAAGCAGGTTTTAAATCTCTTAAAAGTTCCAAAAGTCTGGAATACTTTAATAGACTTTACCATTTGATTGTTTTAATTTTCTAGGAAGTTTTATTTTTTTTTAGTACTTAATAGGAGAAAGAACACGCAGCCGCATCATTTTATATCCAATCCAATCGCTCCCAGGGTACATGGTAATATGGTGAAAAGGGTGTTGATATTCCTAGAAACATTCTGAGTAGAGGTAGAATAAAGACTTAGATTTATTGTTTCAGTAGTTTACTAGGTAAAACACAGACCTAAGTAGATCACATGGACAAGAAAAAATGATCAGGATAGAATAAAATGTGTTTTAATCTGTAGCAATTATACATGTAATGTCCAACGTTGTAAAATATTACTTTCTCTTGCAGCATCAAGTTTATGTTAACGAGATTAATATAAATGATAACAATTCTTATTGAAATCCTCGATGCATGCACAGGCTAGCCTTGGGCGACTGTCTTGGAATGTCGTTGGGAAAAGCATTTTAACTCTTATTTCTTTGGGATGGTATAGCAAATAATTAGGTCTGATTGTCTTCCATCACCTGGACCTGAAATGTGATACGTATTTTAAGTGTCGGTATACCTGTATCTTTGTGTACATGTCTGTATTTTCAATGTCTGTATGCCTGTATATGTGCACATATATGTGCTATTGTAAAATGGCCAATGACCTTTTCATAAAGGTCGCTCAAGATGGAAGCACTGTCTTATATGTCCACTTTAAAATGTTTGGATTGATACTATTATATATTAACAGCACTGATTCATTTTTACCATGGATTTATATAAAATATATATATATATATATATATATATATATATATATATATATATATATATATATATATATATATATATATATATATATATATATATATATATATATATATATATATATATATATATGTAATGATGATAAAGACTTTTCCAGGTAGAAGTATCAATTAACGTTTAATCTATGAATGCATTCCATGTTGACACATTTTTTTAAAAATTAAAATTACTTCAGGTAGAGACTTGCCCTACACAAAATCATTTGGCAGAGTGAAGGTACAAGTGAAAATTGGAGAACTTGAGAAAGAGAAGGTAATATATTATGGCATTCATGTCAAGAACATGTACATTAGGTTGTTTATTTATCATTACTTCAGTGGGATCAAATTTGGGCCATAAAGAGGAATGTGCACTTATAAAAGAATGTATTTATATTGCATCAAACTCCATACTAATTTTGAAATTTGCCAAGGTCATAGGGGCATTGTTTTAAAATGTGCTT
Organism: Megalonaias nervosa; assembly: GCA_016617855.1. Classification (NCBI taxonomy): domain Eukaryota; kingdom Metazoa; phylum Mollusca; class Bivalvia; order Unionida; family Unionidae; genus Megalonaias; species Megalonaias nervosa. The sequence goes on along the minus strand of JAECUM010063910.1, from coordinate 9,311 downwards.
CTCATTAATACTATGTACAATTATGCAACTATCTGTAAAGTTTACACTTATCAATGCAGATTAAGACTGAATATTTATTTAAATGAAGATAACATAATAAGAAGAAAAGACAAAATCTGAAAAATTGATATATAAATCTATCACCGTGTTCATCCTAATTAAGAACAGTTAGGTCACGTGCCAAATTGATGCCTCAGGCCAGTGACCTGTTTTTATTCGTTAATTTACATCATAATAGCTTTAAAAATTACTTATGCGTCCCGGGCCTTAGAGGAAATTGCCTATGCGTGCCTTAGACTCTTTTTACTGGATATGTTATATAAACACATAAAGTTATTTTGCTACAGATCGTCGTTGCGTATGTTTTGTAAATACTTTTCCCCTTATATTCGTTGTTATCCAAATTTTGCAGTTTAATATCTGCAGTACATTATCTGCTATTACTGCATTCCTTGGCTTTTCCTGAACTAAGTCAATAGTCAAAGCTAAATATTACCTTCCGCAACTAGTACTGGAGGGACATAATTGAAAACACACATACGAAATATTTTTCTCCTTTTTCCTATACGGGCCCCTCTTCCTCCTCTTCATACCTGGTCGACCCATTCCATTCCCAGATGGGGTCTGAATTTTCATACGTTTTGGGTAATTTAGATCCCCACTGTGTGACTGAAACATTCAGTGACCTTCGTGATTCGGAAACTACCCAAAGGGCAAGGATCCCTGGCGATCGTTACCAAGCTGTCCATTCTGGTGTGGGATCGCTCTTTTCTACCCTCCCTCCAAGGGAGGGAACAACTCATGAGAAGGAGAGACGCCTTCTGGTAAGGGAGGAGCAGAGCTTTCTCAGTGTCGGTGTCTATCTGACAGATATTTGTGAATGGCGACTTCCTGAGAGGGAAGAGCAGCTGTCATGTTCTGATAAATCTAAAATGGGTTTTTCTGTGAAATCTACGTCACTGGACCAGTTTTGAACGATTACCAGTCATCCGCCAGTCACTGAGTTTTGATTATCACTCTGGGGATAGGGAATCGGGTTGTATTCACTTGGTTAGAGATGGGAACTTGATTGGTATCCCCATTCCATATGTTGCTATTTAATCCGTTCTGGATGTGTTCCTCCTTCACACTTACCTTGTTTGCAATATATGGTGGATATGATAGTTCATGGGGTTGCTACATTCCCTTTTACCTTGTTCAACAAAAAGGAAGGAGGGTGTCACTCATGATGAAAGATGTTTTAGAAGGGATCTGCGACCCCTTTCACCTTGGAGAATAGCTAATAGTGATAGTTAGTCTCCACCAGCCCCAGCCCCCCCCCCCCCAAGTGAGAAGTTATGGGATGAAGGAAAGCCCAGTTCATGTCTTGCCATGGGAGTCGGATCAGGATAACGATGTCTTTACATCATGGTGGACTCAAATGAGTTCCCAGAGGAACTTGTGGGTTCCCTGCTACTTTCCACCTGTCGGGTCAAGTATTGGAGGAGGAGGAAGATAAGACGGTTTTCGAAGTTTACCACCTCTTTCCCCTAGTTTTATATCCTAATCCTACTGGAATGGAGGACGAGAAGATTCTCCACCTCTCGTCCAGGTATTCTGCCGTTCTCGCACTCTGCGATGGCCCGGAAGCTAACACATAAGTGTTCCGAGGGTCAAGAGTTCACCAGACGACACAATAGGTGGTCTGTCCCCTCCTATCTTCTACTTTCAAACCAGAGGTCTCTGCCTCCAGCTACCGAGTTCATTCTTCAGTTTGGCGTTTTGAGCCCCCTCCTCTTGCACTCTGGTACCAACCAGAGCAGATAACTCCATAAGTCTGCCATATTCCAGGCAAAAGGAATATTCCAGTGGACAGTCTGTTAAGACTGGGATGTGTGGTCCTCACAAAATTGTCTCTGTACCTGTCGGTAGTTTAGTTACTTTTCCAACTGTGAAGAAGACCATTAGTTGACTTATTCGCTACGAGACTGAACAACAACTTCTGTATGTCTTTTCCGTATAGATCAGAAGATATGGGCAGGGTGCTCTTTCAGTCTAAAATGGATGTGCTTACCTTGTTTGCAATGTATGGTCGATATGATAGTTCATGGACCTGCTACATTGTCTGTACGAGGACGCCTTTAAGAATGATTCTGCAGGTGCTCCACCAAGTCAAGATCTTCATTTCTTGGCTCCTCCAGGTAGCCCCTCTGTGGCTGCAGCGATTGTGTTTGGGCGATCTATTTGACCTGTTGGTAGACGAGCCCAGGAGGTTACCACAGATGAGGAACCTGCTGCACAGGTGGCCTCTACCTACAACATCCTGCAGATTTTTAACCTGCATGCAGACTTGAAGGTATTCTGAATTAGGACACACGTTGATGGATGCTAGTTGTCCCCCTATTAAATGCAGTTGCAGGTTTTCGTTTCTTCTTTTTCGAGGAAAGAGATTGTTTCGTGTCAACTATTGAAAGCCAATATAGATGCCATTTGTAACTTTCTCACGTTCACAAGAGGTTCTGTTATTGGAAGATATCAACGTTTTGATCTCATCAGATATTTTAATCTTCACAGACTGGTGTCTCACTTAACTTTTATGAATCTCTGAGTCAGGCTTCCTTAGAGAACCTTGTCCTTAATACTATTCTAGTGCTCTCCTTAGCGTCGCCAAGGAGTGGGAGTAAGCTTCCTGTATTGTTAATGGAATAGGATATTTGTAGTTGTGTGGTAAATATGGTTCGATTTCTCTTCTTTGCCAACCTTAGTTTCTGGCTAAACATTAACAACGTTTAGTAGCTCTACATTCTTTGGAGATCCCAAGCCTCAGTTTTGTCTCTGCTGGGTATAATCAAGATTGACTCCTATGCCAAATTAGGTCCAAAAGTTTTGATTGGCTTCCACTTAAGTTAGAAGGAAGGATTGGAATCATTTATTTCTACCTCAACAGATCTTATCACCCCATTACCGAGATGGACCTTTCTTTAACGAGATTTAAAGCCTATGAGGTTACATTCCTACATCTTACACCTACTTGAATCACCCGTTTTTGAATGATGTGATGAGTGCCGCCTTCTGGTAGTTTTACATTCCTTGCTCTTTCTTTAACCTTCGACCTTTAGTACACGAGAGCAAATGCACTTATTTCGTTAGGTCCTATACTTATGGAACAGCATGTGGCCCAACGTTCTACCAGCCTACAACAGTGAATGTGACAGTACATGGGGTTGTTTTCTATATCTGTTTGTAAAGGGCATCGGCCTCCCTTCTAAGTGGTAAATTCGGCAATGAAATAACAGGAGGTAATGTATTACTGCTGTTAAAATGTATTATTTATTTATTTATCTATTTATTTATTGTTGGAGGGAAATACTTTTAATTTTATAATACCTACCTGCTACAAATAAAAAAATTAATTGTTTCCTTCTCATTCTAATGTCTCGTAGCCTCGGTCCAAATCAAAAGAGGAAGACCGGATCACGTTTTTTTCTGGCGCTCAAATACTAATTGAAAAAGGGAGCACTTAGCTTGGATTGGAGACTAGAACCCGGAAAAAGAAAGCAATGCAATAGTGGCAGGAAGGTGTTTACATAGTTAAGATTAGTTGCACACAATCCTAAACTACATTTCACACTTCTAATGCTTTGCCATTTGCGGATATATAACCAATTCATCAGATACTGAAATATATCCAGCAATAACTCCAGAAACAAATAAATACTCTGTATGTTTTGGTCAAAAAGCAATTTATTTATTAATCTTTGGCACCTGTTCGTCTTCTGTTCAGGTGGATGTGATCGTCAACAGTACCAGCCAAAAGCTTGACCTTACACAGGGGGCACTATCTAGGATTTTGTTACAGAAAGGTGGGGCATCTCTGCAGCAGGAATGTAATACAAAATATCCAGGTGGCATATGTGCTGGAAATGTTGCAATTACCAGTGGGGGCTCGCTTGACAGCAAACATGTATATCATGTATGTCTCCAAAAATGGAGGTCCGGAAATGCAGCAATGGTATATTTCTTACTTTCTGGGGGCAGAATGTTTGAAACAAAGTCGAAAATTACATATTCTGTTTAAAACACACAACTTGAAGAGTTTAAACTTCTCTCTGCCAGTCCAATGTGTTGGCCTTAATGATTTTCTGTTTGTATAATGGGAATTTACTTGTGTGGGAGAAAAATGTAACCATGGAAAATCTCACGGAATGCAGCCAAAAGCTCAATATTATTTCTAGGCTAGTAAAATATTTGCTATGTACCCAGAATATTATAAAAGTATGAAGCAAAAATGCTTTTAATACTCAAGGTTTCTTTAATAAAAAAAAATACATTTGCTTCAAGTTAAAAAAAATTTAAGTGAATTTAGAAAATGTTTGAATCCATCGATATTTTTTCTATGCTTCACCATGAATGTCTAAGGGATATATAAAAAATCATTCCCTTACTCTGTCCATCAGTAATGTTTTGCATTTACGTCAATAGTGACGTACATCATTTGTGTTCTAAGAAAGATTCCTGTGTTCGGTAAGTATTGTTATCCCAGATGTTTCTCAGTATAGTCTAGTTCTATTACGATAAATAGATATGAAATGCTAGTTAATCTTACAAATAGGCATATGAAACATGTTTGAATATTTTATTTGTTTTTAAGTTATTGTTTTTGAAATTATATAGATCTTGGAGAGTACTGTAAGGAAATGCCTACGAGAGGCACACAAGGCAGGTCTGTCAACCATAGCATTTCCAGCACTGGGTACAGGTTTTCTGGCATTTCCAAAAGATGAAGTAGTACAAACACTTCTCGCATGCTTCAAGAGATTCTCTGTGAAATACAGTTCGTCTTCGCTCACGGATATCAGGGTTGTTCTCTCTGCTCAAGATTCAAAAACAAACAAGGTAAACCATGTTTTTTCGTAAAGCTGCAGCGTCTGCATCTTTGTTCTTATACTTCCTTAATTCACACAATCTCTTTGGGTCACATAGAGTCTTGCACACATTTTAATTGATGATGGCACGCTGCTTTGATATTGAAGCAAATTAGTACTAGTGAAATGTTCATGACACAAGTAGTGAAACTGCTGTCTGTTTTCAGACAAATAGATTTATTATATACAGATTCCACCTCTTATGGAATACAGGAAGCTTACTCCCACTCCTTTCTAGAGAATATCACACAGATGTAGTGATAACTGCATATAAAGCGTGAAAGGTCTAACTATTTTAAAATATAAATATTCATTATTTTCAGTTTTTTTAAAGGCACGTTATTGAATGAATTAGATATATTGTATGTAAACATTAACTGAGATAATTATAAATAATAATCAATAGTGCTGCACTACCAAATCAATATTGAAAGTGAACTATTCCTTGTATTGAAATGTTTCACGTCAAATCATGCCTTATCTTCACTGACATAAGATTACTATTGTTGTTGCCAACTCATTGTTCAAAAACTGTTTATTTCTTTTCGCAGAATAATGTTCGACTGTTTGCATATTTAAAAATCCCCAACTAGGCTATAATACGTAATTGTGAAATCTTAAAATCACATTTTAATAAATTGGCTACAAACTAATTTCTTAACCAATTTTACTGAAAGTTTGTGAAAATACTAATTCATGTGAGTCAGATAGAATGTATTGATTTTAGCCAGTACTAAACTTATGAAAAGTGCTTGTATAAACTGTAACTTGAAATGTGTCATTTAAATGACTTCCATCATATCCCTGTATAAACTTTAAATGGATTATTTGAATTGTTACATGTGGGCTCGTACAAAAGTAACAAAAGAAAAGAGTGAAGTCAACAAGCTTTGTAAATTGTAACAAAATAATTTATTTCCCTAGAAAACAAGGTAAAAAATATGAAAAAGGACTTACGGTTTGTAAATATAATCCAAAAAGTAATCTTAGAATTTAAAATATAAGTCCTATCACTAAACAGTTCTAACTGAATCCAAGTTCGAATCTCGATGAAGTTCCAGGATGGAAGGCGATGACGTCCTCTATAACCAGTTTTTTGCTGATGTGTCAACAGTTCCCTGTTGAGTCACCAAGAATATAATCCCGGCTTTATAATTCCGAATAATTTAGTAAATGTCTTTGTCCAAGAATTGCGATGAAGAAGAGTATTTTCCAGGGTGAATAATTATTTAAAAAAAAAAAACAAAACCTCAATTCAAAATGACAACAACAGGAATACCTTTCAGCCTCAAGGTATTATTTACAACTGACTCAGAAACACTGTGAGTGAGAATTAAACCCATACTAAGAACACAATTTCAGACCCGCGTGATGGGTCACAAGTCAATTATCACGTGCGCTAATTTAGCCTTAGCTAAGAATCTGATTCCCACATTGGAAATGCATTTAAAAATAAAACGTTGTTTATTCAGACTAACACGTAGGCGAAGTATGACCTTGGTTAAAACGAATGTTTACCAAACTTTGAACCAAGGCCAGCTAAAAATACAGTGAAGCAATACTTTTGCGTTCTAATCAGGCTAAACGAACTGAACTGAATTTACTGGGAAAAATGTCAAATCCGGTAAAAATATTATCATTACAATAAAATGAATGAAACAAAAATAAAATAAAAAGAAATTTAAAATTAACACACAAATAATTTAATTACATATACGTAACAGAATGACCATCATATCCCTGTATAAACACAACTTTAAATGGATTATTTGAATGACCATCATATCCATGTCTAAACACAACTTTAAATGGATTATTTGAATGACCATCATATCCCTGTTTTCGATCAAACTAACCTGCATATGCCACCTATACTTCGTCATCTGTATCTGTGGATATGAGACTGAACTCATTTACTAAAGAAATGCCATTCGATGTTTGTTTAAAAGAGTTTGTCAGTGTCACTGATTTTAATGAGAAATGATATAATTATAACACTGCAAATGATTAAGAGAACCATGTTTCAGGAAATTTCAACTCTTAAAAACTTTGTCTGGTGTAAAAGCAATAATAATTTGGTAAAATAATTATTTCTTGATTACATGTTATCATATCACTTAATATGTTCAACACTTACAGAGGTTAATTTCTTCAGTATACATCGTTTTTCATTACAGAATGGTTTACAAGCCGTTTGTGTTATTTTGAAAGACTAAACTGCCAGAAAGCACAAGAGTCCAATGACAACACCTAATGTGATTTTACTATCTTTCGTGGATTACCAGTATTCATGAGTTTGAAGCTTACTAGAAACCAAGAAGTTACCTTTATTGATCCAAATATCTGTTTTCTTGACAACCTTTTATTTTCAAAGTTTATTGCAATTGTCAGTAGTACACGCTATTTCTGTAAATATTTAAAACCGACGCAAGAAGAATCCATTTAAAATGTAAACTACTGTATCTTTTATCCTTACATAAATACGGGTTGATTCAGTAGATGACTATCAGGTCTTGAAACCACTTAAATTACATTAAATTATAGTCATAGTTTCTCTGGCCGATCAGCTTTTTTAATCTTTCTATTAGTTGAGACTTTTGTTTTTTATTTCTCAGAATGATCAGCAAAGTCTTGCCAATGTCGACTTGTCTAAGCAAACTCTGGTTGTGAACTAGTATGCCGACTGTGCCAACTCGTTCCATTTTCAAAACATACTTCGCTAACAGTCATACTATGCTTCCTTTCCTGTGTAGAGGCAATCCCATTTTTGGGACTGAACAGTCATACTATGCTTCCTTTCCTGTGTAGAGGCAATCCCATTTTTGGGACTGAGTCTCATTAGTTCTGTTTACCATCATCATTGTTCTGACTATATAGGCTCTTGAGATAGAAAAGGTATGTCACTCTTTCCAAGAAAGATAACTCAGTTGGAAATATGCCATGAATACACCTAGTACTTTATAAACAATTGTCTCCAATGAGAGAATATCTACACCCCCACAATACCAGAACTACAACCAGTAGTCTTTATTTGTAGAAGAAAACAACATATACTATCATGTAAGTGTTCATACATTATCATGTAAGTGTTCATATGCTACCTTATCTACCTTGTCCACTTTTGACCGGCATTACCGAAACACAGAAGAGATATTAATTTTTGTGAAAAAAGATAATTTTCGTTTGCGCACCAATTATCCAACGAAATATTGATAAGTGATGGTACAGATCAATGAACACTCATCATTTTTTTGAGCACTAGGAATCCTCTCAAAAATTCATCAATTTATGTACGGACGACAATGTAATTGTTTTTGCAAAACTACGAAAATTAATATTCACATAAATAAATACTTTGACATTATATGATATATTATGATATAAGACTTATAATATTTTCTAATGACAGGTGGATTTATTCTTAATTGTTAGCATCCCTACTATTGAAGCCATTATTTTACCTACTAATTGATTTTTCAATAATTCTGTATAATTTAGAAATATTAATTTTATACTTTTAGTTCTTGAGGGCCTGACTTTACTTATTTATTTAAATTAATAAATAATTCTGTTTTCAGGCCTTTGCTTTCTACAGAATAAGAAATCCCACACGTGTTGCCTTTGGTAAGACTATGCTTATGTTTTCGATATAATAAAATTGGAATATTTTGGCACCATCTAGTATGTGTAATTCTTGTACATAAAACATCTTCGTATCCAGTTTGAATAAATGAATGAAATTCATGGTTGACTGAATATCTATTATCTTGCAGTATGATTCCTTGTGAAATGTTTGAAATAGTAATTTAAGTTTTTGTTCCAGTTTTAAAAACGTTGTATGTTATTTTATGATTTACAGTATACGAAAAGGAAAAACAGCATGAATAGAATTTATTGTAGAGTATATTCCTTTTGCTTCATGTTGATTAAGTGATGTGCAAATGCATTATGTGACACTGATCCTAGAAGCAATAAGCCTACGAGCTGAATCTTCTCACTGAATGATTCTCAATAATTTTTGTTTTCAATACTCTAAAGTCGTTATTCATTATTCTCCTACCCATTTCAAGTTCGGTTTGACAGAGGTGGATGAGATATTAAAGGTGGTATTATAGTATATGTACATGGAGGTAATGTAATGATCTGACACGTTTCATTTAAAATCGTTAAACCTACGAATTTGAACTTGCTTATTGCCTCAGAAAGATTTAAATTTACCAAAAGATCACCAAATGTTTAATGAATGTATAAACTGAATTATGTTCCAACTTAAAGCAAGCCAAGTTATGCCTTTATAATAAGTTCAAAAGCACCACCCAACATCTTCCAACCCTACCACACTCCTTGGCACAAAATGGGAGAAATGTTATATATATATATATATATATATATATATATATATATATA